>BPTQ01000001.1:276133436-276184598 GCA_019973895.1 Chrysanthemum seticuspe | reverse complement strand
AGCTTTAAGCAGCCAACAATCAATTCATGAGGCTGGATCACTTGATAGACCTCCAATGCTCACTCCAGGAAACTACGATCAATGGGTGATAAGGTTCTTTAGGTTTTGTGATCTGAAGAAGCCACATGGAAAGTTCTTAAAGAAGGTTATCTTGGAAGGTCCATTTGAGATGCCTACTGTCATTGTACCCAGAGATCCTAATGCAAATCCACCAAGAGATGAACAAACGAACATTGCTACTGCAATGCAATATATCCTTTTAGGATTACCTAACCCAATTCTTCGAAGTGTTGATGCTCAAAAGACTGCAAAGGAAATGTGGGAACATATTCATCTTCTTATGGAAGGATCTGTACTCAATCAGGAGGATTTGGAATCCAAAATTTACTTGGCTTATGAACACTTCATGATTGAACCTGGAGAGACACTAGAGTCTTATCATCATAGATTTTCAGACATCATCAATGATTTGGATAAACACAACATCATCATGCCAAGAATTGCAGTGAATACTAAGTTCCTGAGTAGTCTTGGTCCTGAATGGGAGAAGTATGTCATTTTTCTCCGTCAAGCGAAGAATATGCATCATTCTACATATGGATTGTTGTACGATTACTTGAAGCCTCATGAAAAGGAAGTTGATCGGGAAAGGATTCTTCGTGCTCAAATTGCCCCACCTACACATCCGGAAAATCAACAACTTGCCTTATACGCTCAACAAAGTTATCCTCCTCATCAAGCAACTCAACCAACCGCCTCTGTCACACAAAACAATCATTCACAGCAACAATCTCAACAAAATCAACTGGTTCCATACAACAACAACAATGCTCAACCAATTGTCAGTGAAGCTAATGAGGACATCGATCCGTTCGAAGCATTGCAACAAGGATTTGTTATGATTGCTAATGCTTTTGGTCGTTATACCAACAAATCCAACAATCGTATTCGTTCCTCATCTAGCACACGAAATCAGGCTGTTGTAAACAATGGACGAGTTGAAGTTCAGAATCGTGGTTATGGTCGTCAGATGGGCGGTGCTCAAGGGTTTAATGTTGTGGGTCGGAATAACAACAGAGCTCCAGTGGTGGAACAGGGAAATGCTCAGAATGGGTTGAATGGTCTTCGATGCTACAACTGCAATGAGAAGGGACACCTGGCTAATGCATGCCCAAAGCCGAGGACTAGGGGCAGTGCTTATTTCAAAGAGGCTCTGCTTTTGGCTCTTAAGGATGAAGCTGGTGGATCTCTTACAGACAAAGAACAGAGTTTTATGGCAAATGCAGACTCAGATGATGATATGGTGGACTTGCAGGCCAATGCAGCAGTTATGTTGATAGCTAATATGCATGAGTTACACATGAGTGACACAGGCCCAGTGTATGACACTGATGGCTTGTCTCAGGTACCCGAACACACCATATTTATCTCTGATCTAATATCTCCGCCAACATCTGAATCCGGCAAGGCTCAAAATGTTCAAAATGAGTCATTTACATCTCATTCCGACGATTTTCAAATAGACCCTATAGTTACATTTGACGATCAAGATGACCTTATGGTTTCCTTTGATAATCAAATTGACTCCGTGGTTATACTTGAGGATCTAAATAATGATCATGTTGTGACTTCTGTTTAACAAGCCGAACTTTTGCCTCATCCAGATCTTGCTCTGTTACTTAAAGACCAGCAATCCCAAATTGAAGAATGTTGTGCATTAAATAAGGACTTAAAAAGTAAAAATGCACTGTTAACCAAGGATTTTGAATGTTTACAAAAGCAACTCAACTTTTTCAAAACTCAAGAAAAACGTGAAAAAGGTTTTGAAGCAGCCTTTACTAAATCTCATCAAAACGAAAAATATTTAGAGAGACAGATGCGTGATCTAGACGCTTCGAAGAATGCTTTGTTGTCTGAGATAGAACAACTGAAACATGAACATAAAAAGCAAATTAACGCTCTCACCTTGGAAAATCAAAAAACTACGGCTGAGTTGTTAACTTGTCAAAAACAGTTCCCTGCATACAAAAAGCATTCCACGAAATGAATAGATAATCATCTTGAAGAAATTATCGGCTTGCAACGCAAACTTAAAGAGTTTAAAATATTTTTTTACAAACATGGTGAGTCAGTAACTGCTATTGAAAAGTTTACTTTAAAACCCGATCCAAAAGGATATGGACCAAATATTGCTGATTACAAACCAAAGCTATCAAACAAAACATTCAAACCAAATCCTGAAGTTTCCAGTGCAGAATATAAAATTGATAATTCTGTTATGAGTGTTGTTGAATATCATCGTCAAGAGGAATTAGATGCAGAAGACGAGAGTCGATCAAAATTAAAAACTGTTGTTTACAACAAACCTTTTAATTATTCTAAACCGGTCACTTTTGTCACACCAACGGATTCTTCTAACACACCAAGGGTTATCATCAAAACACCTGAGTCTTCTAATGTTAATCCCCAACCAGATTATGCACAAATTTATGGTCCTTTACCTTCCATCAGTGAAGTAAACTCAAAACCTGAAAATCGCAAAATTCTTAGATATTTTGACATTTTCATGGCTGACCTCAAAACTTTACAACATGAGATAGAATATCATTCTGAAATCAAAGTTCAACATTTTCAATCGCCTCTGGCGCGAGAACAAAGAGACATTTTTCAGAAAAATCTTTTACCAAATGTTAAGAATTTGAAAAACTGTGCATTGTCTTGGGAACGGGACTTTCATAAGGAACTTGGAGTAATGAAGGTCGTTTTCGAGAAAACAGAAACATCTATTTGTAATACTAAACGTAAAAAGAAAATATTGAGAAAAGATGTTGATCGACTCTTGAAAGATGTCATCTGTGCTGATATCCATAATGTTGTGTTATTTTATTCTTTGCCACATGCATCTGATTATATCTCTGCTGATAATGTTGACTCTGTGGTAACTGTTGAGAATACTGATAATGTGCTTCAGATCGAGTCTTTAAAAGCTGAAAATGAACGATTACTTAACGAACTTTACAATGCAAAACGTCGTCTTAATTGGTGTGAAAAAGATATTCACAATCAACAACTGGGTTTTCAAAAGAAAATCGCTCAGTTGCGTGCAAAATCTTTTGATCCTAAACTTGAGCAACTGGATGATCAAAACGTGTCTTTGAAAAATCAAATCTCAAAATATGAACAAGAACTTGTAAAAGTTAAACAGGAATATGGTGTCATATTTGATTTACTCAATAAGACTCGTCATGAAGCATCAAACGAACTTGATCACTATCTTGCTCACACTAGAGAAGTCATGAATTTTGCTGGTAATATTCGTTCTGAAAATCAAGATTTGATTCACACTATCTCTAAGTTAAGAGAAATGTTAGGAAAGTATGAACAACTTCCGCCAACCATCATTAAGAGATTAGCACCAGTAACACTTAGTAATCATGCACCTAGAATCCCTACTGCCAAATCACAAGTTGCTAACGTGCTTCCTTCTACTGAAACAGTAATAGTTGCGTCTTTTCCAAACGTCCGCCCTTCACAGCCTAGGAGCACTCAATCGAAGAATAGGAAGTTGCGACCTAAGAAAAGATCAATAAGGAATGCTAAAGTAGAAGAACACCCTAGAACTATGAATAAGACTCATGTTGCTTCCACTATAGATATTGCGTCTGGCAAATGTAATAGAAATAGTGATGTAACGAATGCTAAACCTTTAAGTACTTTTGATATTCAGTCTGATGCACCTTGTGTTATTTGTCGTAAAAGTATGAATTCTGAGTGTCATGACAAATGTGTTGCTAAAGCTATAATCTCTCGTTTACAGAATCCTAAGAATCGGAATACCTCTAGGCCCAATAATCATTCTAAGTCTATGCTTGGTAGACCGCCTTCTTTAGATTCTAAGGCAAGCATTGTTGTCCATGTAGCTCCAGTTTCACCTCCTAAGAATGTAGTACCACCTAGTGCATTCACAAAGACTAAAGCAAACAGTAGTTATAGATGGCAGAAATGGATATATAACACATTAGGATTTAAATGGATGCCTAAAGTTATTAATGTGTGTATGTCTACTATCACTGCTCCGGAACCCTCTAACATTTCGGGTTCCACATCTACTTCTATTCCATCTGTGTCGTCTGTGTGTAATGCAGGTGATACAGATCATTCTCTGGATTGTTGATACTGGATGTTCCCGACACATGACAGGCAACATTAAACTGTTATCAAACTTTATTGCAAAGTTCATTGGCACTGTCAGATTCGGGAATGATCACTTCGCAGCTATCATGGGCTACGGAGACTATATCAATGGGAACATTGAAATTAGCAGGGTTTACTACGTGGAAGGCCTCGGTCACAATCTGTTTTCAGTAGGTCAGTTTTGTGATGGAGATTTGGAGGTTGCTTTCAGGGAGAAAACTTGTTTCATCCGTGATCTACAAGGAAATGACCTTATGTCTGGCTCGCGTAATTCTAGTCTTTACACTATCTCTATGCAAGACATGGTTGCTTCATCTCCCATCTGCTTACTTTCAAAGGCAACATCAACAAAATCATGGCTATGGCACCGTCGTCTCTTACATCTAAACTTTCAAACCATCACCAACCTTGCTCGACACAAACTAGTTGAAAGTCTCCCACGATTTCGGTATTCATAAGATCACCTTTGCTCAGCTTGTGAACAAGGAAAAAGCACTCGTGCTCATTTTCCTTCAAAGGTGGAACACAGCTCTCAGCATGTGCTTCATCTTCTTCACATGGATTTGTGTGGCCCGATGCGCATGCAAACGATCAATGGCAAACGCTACATCTTAGTAATTGCTGATGACTACTCACGATGGACTTGGGTCTACTTTCTTCGAAGCAAAGACCAAGCTCCATAAATGATCATCACCTTTCTCACGAAAATTCAAGTTCAGCTCCGGAACACCGTCCGCCAAATAAGAACAGACAAAGGAACTGAATTTGTTAACCAAACCCTTCGTGCTTTTTATGAGAAAGTGGGAATTCAGCATCAGACATCTATTGCACGTACACCAGAACAAAACGGTGTTGTTGAAAGACGAAACCGAACGTTAGTGGAAGCTGCAAGAACAATGTTAATCAATGCTAAACTTACAGATTACTTGTGGGCAGAAGCTGTATCTACTGCATGCTATACTCAAAACCGTTCTATGATCACAAAACGCCACAACAAAACACCTTTCGAGCTTGTCCACAACCATAAACCGAATCTCAAACACTTTCATGTATTTGGATCCCTTTGCTATCCAAATAATGATCGTGATGATTTTGGAAAGCTCAAAGCCAAAGCTGACATTGGAGTATTTATTGGATATTGTGAGAATTCTAAAGGTTACCGAATCTGGAATCGTCGTACAAAACAGGTGATGGAAACGATTCATGCTCATTTTGATGAACTTACGGAAATGGCTTCTGAGTATAACAGCTTAGAACCCGGTCACAACCGTTTAAACTTCCCTCAACCACCATCATCAGCTGAACAAAGCCCCCAGCTTACTCGTCAACAAATGGAAAGGTTGTTTGCTCCTCTGTTCAGTGACGGTATTGATGAACGTGGTCCAGGTGTATCCGCTGTTTCCGCTGCACAACCTGATAATATCCCTATACCTGATACACCTGCTACAACAACTACTGTTGAAGAAGCACCACCAGTTGACTCTACCACAACAGTTGAACAAACCGCTTCCAACAATGATGAACCGGCTGATGATATTCTTAATGAAGTACCTCCACCTGCAGATTTTGATCCAAATGCATTCTTTAACCCGTTTGCTAATGACACTGTTGCACCTGATGTTGCGGAATCATCAACAACCCATTTGAATCCTTAGAATATGCACAATGTATACCAACATCAACCCTCTACACATCGATGGACAAAAGACCATCCTCTAGCAAATATTATTGGCAACCTGAATCAACCAGTCGTTACAAGACAACGTCTTCACACAGATGGTGAACATTGCATTTATGCACTCACTGTCTGCCAATCTGAGCCTAAAAACATTAAAGACGCAATGACAAAAGACAACTGGATTGAATCCATGCAAGAAGAACTCAACCAATTCAAACGTCTTGAAGTATGGGAACTGGTTGAAAGACCAACGGGGGTCTACGTCATTGGTCTCAAATGGATTTGGAAAAACAAATTAGATGTTGAAGGGAACGTCATCCGAAACAAATCACGTCTAGTTGCTAAGGGTTATCGTCAGGAAGAGGGAATAGCCTTTGAAGAATCTTTTGCTCGGGTTGCTCGTCTTGAGGCTGTTCGGATATTTCTCGCGTTCGCGGCTCATATGAATATGACGGTCTTTCAAATGGATGTCAAAACTGCGTTTCTCAATGGACAACTGAAAGAAACGGTTTATGTCAGCCAACCAGAAGGATTCGTTGATCCAGAGTTCCCGAACCATGTCTACAAACTGAACAAAGCTCTTTATGGTCTCAAACAAGCCCCTCGGGCATGGTACGATAAGCTATCATCTTTCCTCATTTCTAATAATTTCACCAAAGGTTCGGTTGACCCAAATCTTTTTATACAATATCACGGGGCACATATCTTAATTGTTCAAATTTACGTGGATGACATCATTTTTGGGTCTACACATAAAAAGTTTTCAATCGCTTTTGCAAAACTAATGAAGAAAATTTTTGAAATGTCCATGATGGGTGAACTTACGTTCTTTCTAGGACTGCAAGTTCATCAATCACCCCGTGGTATTTTCTTGAGTCAGTCCAAATATGCCCTTGAATTGTTAAACAAATTTGGAATGAAAACCTGTGACACTTATGCCACACCAATGACTCATACAAAGAAGCTAGACACTGATTTACATGGGAAATTAGTTGACCCTACCAAATACCGCAGTATTATTGGGTCACTCGTGTATCTAACAGTTAGCAGACCTGATATTGTCTTTGCCGTTTATTTATGCTCCCGTTATCAGTCGCGACCAACTGAAACCCACCTCTCTGAGGCTAAAAGAATCCTCTGATACATCAAGGGAACCATTAACTTGGGGATCTGGTATCCGAAGGATTCTGGTTTTGAACTAATCGCTTTTTCAGACGCTGACCACGCAGGATGCTTAGACTCAAGGAAAAGTACTTCAGGAGCACTACAATTTCTTGGTGATAAACTGGTGTCCTGGCAATCAAAGAAGCAGGATTGTACATCGCTGTCATCAACCGAAGCAGAATATGTAGCCATGTCCGCGTGTTGTGCTCAAGTCATATGGATGAGAACACAACTCAAAGACTATGGTTACGTATTTGACAGAATCCCGATGTACTGCGACAATCGGTGTGCCATTGCGATCTCGTGCAACTCAGTTCAGCACTCGAAATCAAAGCACATCGATCTACGCTATCATTTCATCAAGGACCACGTGGAACAGGGTACAGTTGAATTATACTTCGTGGGTACAGAATACCAATTGGCAGATCTTCTCACCAAAGCCTTGCCTCCCGCTAGGTTTAATGAGCTGGTCCACCGGATTGGTATGAGGTGTTTGACTCAAGAGGAATTGGATGACCTCCTAAAACAGTCTTAAAAACCTGTCAAACACCAAAATATCTTTTGTAAATATATTTTTCAAAAACAAAATACAAAAATATAAAACCTGATAAAACAACAAAAATATTCTTCTAATCTAATTTTTCTTTCAACATGGCAAGTACATTTCTTCCATCAACACTATAATCTTTCAAAATTCAGTATTTTTCCGCTCAAGTGTTGAGGGGGAGAAAATTAAAACCAAACTGTTTCAAAAACATTCATGTACTTACATGTTATTCTATACCGGCTGTTTCTTTTATCAATGGTGGCAAACTTTTCTGGTTAAATGACACTCCTCGGACTAAAACTTATAACCTTTCATTATTTTCTTAAGTCGAGGGGGAGTGTCGTCAAGCTTATTTCTTAAAATCTTTGTTTGATAACCAAAACGGAAGTTAAATGGCTTTGGATGAAAAAGGAAAAGGTGGAGGGACCAAAACAATCAAAATGTTTAAGTCATTTTAATAAAACACCTCCCACCAAACTTCCACTTCACATTTATTACTCATAAACCTAACCAATCCTATGCACGAAATTCGTTCTTCAAATCCGTGTTTCTGATCATCAATTTGTAAGTTATTTCATGATCTTAACGTATTTACAAACATAGGTTTTGATTTTTACACGAATCCAACGGTCAAATTTTTGTCTATGATTGTTTGTGTGTTCTACGCATAAGCGTATGAACTCACAATCAAGAATGGGTGTTCATGTTTAAAAGGATTGTGTCAAAACGTGCCTTTAACATCAATGATACTAATTTTATCCTCTAAATCCACCCAGTAACACGAATTGATGGTTTTTCAAAATTAGGGTTCTTAAGTCGAATTGGGTGTTTTCAAATGTGAGGGTTTCTGGTCAAAAAGATTGTTATTTGATGATGCTCTTATGATGAATTGATCATATCTATGCCTTAAAACCACCCAGAAACACTAATTGATGATAAATTAGTAACTAGGGTTTAATGTTCTTGAGCTTTAGGTATTATTGATTCTCTTCGAATTAGATGTTAATACTTGGTTAACTTTCTCATGTAAAATCTTAGAACTACCAGAAAACGTTTGGTGCAATTTCCATGGTTAGAATTGTTATGCGTAATTCTTGAACTATTAGGGTTTTTGGTTTACGCGTAAGACTTTCTACGCATAAACTGTAAAATGTATTTCATGCCATAATCTGTTTCAAAACGACTATACATGTTAAGATTGCTGATATGATGACTTTATTTCAGGTTTGCTACGCATAAAACTCAGAATCAAGGTCCTTGTTACTCTACGCATAAGGATCACCTTACGCGTAGAAAGTTATGCGTAAGAGAAATTTTACGCGTAACTGTTACGCGTAAGGTTCTACCATGGGACTACGCGTATCCAGTGAAGGATATGCGTAAACAGTGACCTCTACGCATAAGGTCTACTCTTACGAGTAAGCCTTACGCGTAAGGTTTTTATACGCCTACGCGTAAGCTCTACGCTTAAGGTCCCCTTTTTTTCTGCGCGTAACATTTATTACGCGTAAGTAAGGATCCTACGCATAAGCTTGCGCCTACGCGTATACCACTCCTATTTACGCGTAACTTTATCATGTCTACGCCTAAGCCTGGATTGACCTTAATTTTGAATTGTTACGTGTACAAACTTGTAAATAAACTAATCATATCATCACGAAACCAATAATGTCACTAATAAACTTAATCGTTTAATATGTTGTGTTAAATAAGTGATAAAATAAACTTTAAAACTTAAAGTTAACTAACTCACGAAACTTATCACGACGACATTGGACTATTGAACATCAAGTGACTTTTGACTCGAAACAATCTTTGACACTGTATATTCAATAATTAGACAATAAAACCTTCTGTTGACTAACATTATGTCTTTCGATATGTTGGTTCTGTTGGCTAATGTTATTTCAGATCTCGAAATGGCTGCTCAAATGAATGTGGATGCACCAGAAGTTCTCACAATTGCTGATATCTTCCCTAATGGCTATCCTAGAAAGATTGGAAAGAACAACCTTAGGGTTGACTTTGAAACCCTCACATGCTCAGAATCTTCTTGTCTCATTGCTGTGGATATTCTAAAGAATCATCCCTACCAGAACATGCTCTCACACTCTGCTACAGTACCGGAGATCTACATGCAACAATTCTGGAATTCTATGCAAAGGATCAAGGGTCAAAGTGCAGTGACTGTAACTCTCAATCACAAACAAGTCACCATCACTCATGCAGACTTACGGGCTGTACTTCTCATTCCTGAAATCGAGCCAACCGACTTCTTTGCCACACCTACTGAGGAGACAGTTCTACAATTCTTGCTTGATATTGGCTATGATGAAGCTTCAGGAATTATCTCTAAGCATTCTCATGTGGAGCTTAAGAACATTCCTCAACCGTGGAGAACCCTCTACATCATCATCACCAAATCGGTCTCTGGTCGTGAGAGTGGCTATGAGCATCCCAAGCTCATGGAACTACAAATCTTCTGGTCATTAATCAACAAAAAGGACATCGAAATCGAAGAACTGTTATGGGAAGATATGATGTCATTTCACAAGAAACTTGGCTTAAAGATTCCCTATGTCAGATACACAAAATTGTTGATCCAGAGAGCACTTGGACTTAATCCCGATATTCCACAGAGGCTCAATGACCCAGACAATCACGACATGTTGACTGAGCCTACCCTATCAGTCAGAATCAAGGAATCGTCAACAAAGAAACAGGGTGCTGTGTTACCTGATCACCTACTGACTAACGAAATCAAGAAGCTTGAAACGTACAAAAGGTATCGGGTAGCAGTAAGAGAAGGCAAAGTTGGTCATCTCGATGAAAAACCTTCTGGAACACCTACTCGGAGAACCAGAAGAGGAAGTGCTGGAAGTGCAGTAAGCACAGAGAGTCAAAGGAATGTCCCAAAGAGGAAACCTGCTCCTAAGAAGAAAGTTCCCTCTCAGGAAGCTGTTCCTATTCCTACACCTGAACCACCAAAAAAGCTACTGGACGAAAGCTCTGAAGATACCAATCAGACGAGGAAGTTCACTACTCAGAATCTGCAACCGAACCACCTCCCTCAGTAGCAAAACCTCCTAGTCCTCCAGCTGACCTAGGAAAAGGAAAGACTCCTGTACTTGTGCCATATGAAGAAAGCTCAGAAAGTGATGAAGAGCAACTGGATAAATCCTATAGGAAGAAGTTTAAAATCGTTAGACACCTTCAAAAGGCTAAAGAGTTTGAACAAGAACAAATGGGTGGCCCCGGAGGGTCGAGTGGTGGTGTCCACTCTTCACCAGGTCCTAATGCGGTTAATCAACCCGATAAGGGAGCTGGTGCCACCAATCTTGTGCAACAACAAACGCTTGTGAAGGAGTCTACTGATTATAACATTGAGGAACCAGAAAAGGATAAGACTGAGAAAGAAAAGACTTATGAAGAAGCTAAGGCTCAGACGGAAGAAAAGGCTAAATCTGGACAAGATAATGAAGAGAATTATGATGATTATCTTCTCAACAGTCCAACTCGTTCCAAGGAGGATACTTCTGCACCTCCAAAGGACCCTGAGCCTCCTCATGTCTCTTCATCATCAGATTCATCATCTCACTCTTCACCACCACCATCTAAAAGATTAACCAAATCAACATCCAAATCAGTGAAGAAGCCAACTCGATCTTGGATATCTCATGCTCATAAAAGAATTGGGAATGCTGTCAAACAAGTCAGAAAGAAAGACATCCTCTACAGGAAGATGAATTTCAATGCTGATCAGATACAGTATATTCATGATGATCTCGACAAGATGCAAGATGAAAGGGCGTATGTCCAAAAGCTCATGAAAGATGATCTTCAAGGGAAAATGGACGAAATGATCAAAGGATACTCACACCAGTTCCTTATGGAGGTCGTTCCGAAACTGACAAAAGAGATGTATAACAGACAACTGTATCCAAATCTATTGCATCTAGCCAAACAAGCCATGAAATCAACTCCGATGAATTTAAGCATCAATCCAGTTGAATCTACAATCTTCTCAGATGATGAATTGGTGAACCGGCTAGTTGCGCAAATGTCAACACGCTCTGCAACATTTGCCTCACACGAAGCTAAACTGTTTGAAGCTCTACTGGAATACCAACTCAGGTCCTCATTCCGAGAAGAAGCTGTTAGGCCCAAACGTTCAAGAGATGATGAAGACAAAGATCATGATAAGGATAAAGAGCCCAAACGCAAAAAGAAGTCTGATGTATCATCCTCTATTCAGTACTCGATGCAACCTCCACCACAACGGACTCCTACTCAACAAAGATCTTCTCCTCCATCTTCTACTGATAAACCTCAGGATTCTTCTGAATTACCACCCGAGACTCAGAAAACCGGTGATCACTTTGAGTATACGGGTGGTGACGATGAGGAAGTCCGTGAGCCCCTACAACAACCCACCTCTCCCAAATAAGTTAAGAAACCAGAATCCTCATCTAGGCCAAAACAAAAGAAGAAAAAGGCGCCCATGGCTGACGTCGTATCATGGCTAGATGAAGATACAACACAGGAATTTGAATGGTTTTCTACACTTGTCAATTCCACTCCCTACCCTGAAGAAGGTCAAGATCTGGTAGACGGTAATACATTGGAGCATGCTAAGATTCTGCAAGAAAAGTTCCATGTGAAGAAGATGACGAAATCCGAGTTGAGGCGAATCAAGAATGAAGCTTTTCAACTGTGGAAAGATAGCTTAGAAAGTGCCATCGAGGTCGAATATCACCTTGAAAACATTGCTCGAGCTATGTCTAACAACATGGATTGGCTCAACCCAGAAGCAAACATCGACTTCACCAAACGGGACAACCCTCCATACTACACCGACTGGTCAAAACTTCTACCAACAATTGGCCAACCAGATGAACTTAGGATTCCATTCAGATATTTCTTCAACAAAGACTTGGAATTTCTTCTACACGGTGGTGATGGCTCAAGGAAATACGCTACATCTTTGACACTTCCATTCCCAGCAGCAATATACTCAAACTGCATAGCTATCGAAGAAAGAGCTAATCACTTGTTCTCCAACAAAGTGGAAGCATATGACCGAGATGCAATGTACGGGATTCATCATTGGCCGGAACGCCGAAGAATCTACTACAGAAGCTGCCAGGTTCAAAAGTCTCAACATGCAGTGTTCAGTACTAAGGATATCGTTGCCATCAAACACGTTGATCTGTCGACCAAATGGGACTACACTTTTCTCAAGAAGATTGTGGTCAAAAGGCAAGATGAACGGGATTATGCATTCTCTGAAGCTGACTTTGAGAATTTGTCTATCAACGACATTGAAGACATGTACCTTGCCAAAGTACAGGGTCGCATGAGGCAATTTTCAACTGAAGTACAACGTGAATCCATCAAGTCACTGCTCATCTTCATCAGAAGCATAGTCATCAAAGAACGTGTAGAAGATATCCAGCTAGCAGTTGAATCTTATCAGACCCGTGTCAACTTCACTCCACCGCAGCTTGATCTTTCCGACATCAACCAACTCTCACAATTTACACTCATCAGCAAACCATTCGGCGTCGTTTACCGCAGTGAACTTCAAAGAAATTGCTTGATGGCGTGCAGAGATCTTCACAAGTTTGGAGATCACACTTTGAAGATGGTTAGGGACGGATTAGCTTATCGATTGAAGGATATACACCAAAAGATCGGGTCTCCTAAGCGATGGAATTCTCAGGATCGAAGGGATGTGAAGAGGATCATCACGATGATTGATGAACGGTTGTACAGAAGGGATCAGTTCAGAAGATTGGAAAGCTATGTTGGTGGTCGACCAAGGATTAACATCACCGGCTTTCAACGCCCGATTCACACTCCTGGCGACATCTCTGGACTACCTGGTACCCCTTAAACCGCTTCTTTCATTATTACTTTGGATGTATGATTTATATATGTGAATGGCTTGTGCACACATAACAGTGTACAACCCGTTCTTGTCAAGAAAGAACCCTGTGGTACGTCTCAGTGCCACAATCCTTACAAAAGGAGCGAAAGCTTCTTACTTTTGAGTAAAACCTATCAAACCTTTCATTTTTCAAGGTTTTGCTCAAAAGGACAAGTACTTCCCCGTATGATTTTCAAAACCTCAACCGTTTATATCACTTGTTGAGGGGGAGTATTTGAATTAAAACCTTGTTCACAAATTGTTCATAGTGATCATCTTCCCGCAACACTCGAAATGGTCATATTTATTCTCAACTTTTCAAAAATAACATTTTATATGCCATTTTTTAGGGGGAGAAAATTATGTGATAAGAAATATGTTGTGTAAAAGCAAATGAATCTTTGTGTAATAGACTTAACCAACGAATTGACGGTACTAAACTGTTAGTAACTCGAAAATACTTGTCCAGGACTGATTGGTGCTAAACAGTCAAGTCTAACAGACTAAAAACTGCTCAAACACTAATGCAATTAAGATCAAAGGAATATAGGGAATTCCTGGGTCGTTAAGTCCCACGGAGGATGAATTGGTGTTAAAACACTTAATCAGATGGTCGAATGATCACTAAGGATAGCGATCAGTAAGGTTTTGGATGGAAAATTATACTAAAAGAAAAGATTTACAAATTAAAGCGACTTAAATGCAAATTAAAAGAAATAAAAGATAAAATCTATTAAATAAACGCTATCACTATTTTTAAAGTCGATGAACGTTTAAAACCTAAAACTTAAAACTTACGTTTAAAATAAAATTACGTCTACGTACAAAATAAAATGTGAGTTTTAAAGAAATAAAAGACCTACAAATATGAAAATGATGTTTTTACAATCCTAATAATAAAAGAAAATTATTAGAAAAAGAAAATTATTTTTAAAACTATTTATTTAATTATTATTAAATAAAAACTATTTATTAAGTATTTAAATTGCACTAAAATACAAGAAAATACAAAATTAACCTAGAAAAATGAAATTAAAACTTAGAAAAATCTAAAATATGATAAAACTTATTTTAAAACTAAAAATATGTTTTTAAGACTTTTTAATTATTTATTATTAATTTAATACTATTTAAAACTAATAAAAATGCTAAAAAATACTTTTTAAACTAAGAAAATTATGGAAAAATACTTTTTAGACTATTTATATTTATCTTAATCTAGGAAAATTGAAAAATCATTTTTTTGGACTTTTTATAATTTATTTGTATTAAATGCTATTTAAAAATACCTAAAAACTGTTTTTAATTAAGAAAAATAGCAAACAGTTATGAACAATTATGAAAATTTCAGGAAAAGTCTATTTTAATATCCTGAATCTAGGAAAAATAGAAAAACATGGGCTTGTATGGAGAAATAAGCAACTGCAATGGAAACTGCTTATTAATAAGCACTTGAAAAAGCCAAATAACAACCAAAAGCTACCAACTTGATACAGAAGCTAAAATATGCTATAATGACTCAATTGCAACCAAAAACAACAAGCTTGAACCTCTGGATTACAAGTTAACACAGATTTGAGGTTTGAGCTTGTTTATGAAAACAGAAACAGGTGGGTTACTTTAAGCTTAAGCACAGATCACCAAATAAGCTAGAACTAAAAAGCAATTATTGGAACTTGTATAAGACCTGGTTGAGAGTGTATAAACCAAAACTCAGACCATGATAAGCTCTTATGAGCTTGGGAGAAGCTATTTTAAAACCTGACAAAACACTGAGTAAAACTCAGTGAATACTGACTTACTTGGGACAAAATGAAAAGCTCAAGCAGGCCTAGTAAATAAGCTGCAAATTGAGATTTTTAACTTGGATCTTAAAGAGGACCAGGTTAGCTATTCAAAGAGCTAAAAATCACAGATAAAGGTCAACTAATAAGCTCTGTAGGAGCTTTTGATTTGGCTATCAAAACTGATGCACAGGGCAAATTTTGACTTTTTGATAAAACTGAAGGTTTGACTTTAATGAACTTGTGATTGATCTAAAACACTGATATTGATGTATTAAGGTATATTAAGACTTGTTTGATGTAAGGTAACAACTTTTTAACACAAAATCATGATCACAAAACCTAAAAATCCAACAGTTAATACATAAGATGACATTAAAAGGATTTTTTGACTTTTAAACTAATGACTACTGGTTTTCTTGCTTGTACTGAGTTATTAAGAACTAGTATGACATGAGACAAGTAAAATCAAAGGACTGCACAACCTTTAACATAGTGAACTGCACAAATCCAAACAACCCTTTATGTGACTGATTTTGAGCTTTTCAAAGTATATCACAGATATAGACCAAGTTATTGATTAAAAACCTTATGATATCATATAAGGGGACTATATAAGTATAAAACAACAACACTAATAGTATAAAACTAAGAATTACAAAGTATGCAATATTAACTGTTAAAATGAGATTGTTAATAACTACTGATTTAAAATAACAAACTACTGGTTTTATGGTTTGAGAACACTTAATTATAACTAATGAATATGATCAAACAGGAAATTGAGCTAAAAACTGTCTTACACAGTAAATACCAAAATGAGATTAAGATGCTTACAAATGGCTTGAGGTCACAAACTGAGAACTAGGACCAAATAACAAATCCTATAGCTTACCAATAAGCACTATACCCAAGGCCATCAAAAATAAACCCTGCTCCAACTTTTCTTCTTCCTGTCCATGTGATTTTTATTTTTAAGCTATTTATTTGATATTTTTATGAATTTCTGATTTTTGCTAACAAACTGCTTTTTAGAGTATCTAAAAGCTTTGATAAGCTTTATTAGGAGCTTATATGTGCTTCTCAGTCCATAAGAATACCTAACAACAACATTTGATCATTCATGATATTTTTGAAATTTTGAAAATGCATAAACTGATATTGAAACTTGAAACTTGAAATTGATACTTGTTAAAGGTTTATAATACACTGGAAACTTGTAAAACAAAGCTTGAAAACTAAAACAGATACTGAAATTTGAATTTAAGCTAAAACGACAATGGAAATTAAAAATTATACTAGATACTTTAATCCACTGCACCAAGCTTGATATTTATTGACTTCAATCTTCTCTTGTCGACCTCTGAGCTAATCCCACCAAATCCTGACCATTGAAATCATCCAGATAATCAGATTTGCCATTTGTCACTTTTGGCGCCAATTTTCAATAGAGTTGGTTTTCTGCATTAATTTGAGCTTGGATTGATGTGGAGGTGGAGGGGAAGAGTGATCAAGTGGATATGGTGAGGTGGAAAGGTGAAAACCAGTGGTTAAAACCACTGGTTTTGGCTAATACTGCTTTGGGAGAGACGATGAACAGTACCGGCGGTATTATTTGATTTTAAAAACTGGGCCGGGTCACTGTTTTTGGGTTGGATTGGGCTTAAAGTAATAATAGGGTCCGGATGGTTTAGTGTTAACAAACAAGGACCTTTTATGCAATTTGGCCAAAGTTGAAGGGTTTATCTTGAGCATTTTCCAAAGCTCTTACAAGGGTTAAACCTGCCAAGTAAGATTAGTACAAAGACCTTTGTTGAAAATTTCCATTTTTTTAAATCCAGGGACTAAAACTGCCAATTTAGAAACTTGAGGGACCAATATTGTAATTTTCTCCAAAGTTTATCATAAGGACCATTTTTGCCATTTATTAATAGAACAAGGTTAAAATTTGATAATTTTCACTTTTTAAATTAACCAAGGACTATTTTTGACATTTTTCCAAAGTTAAAGGACTAAAGTTGTCAATTTGTGATTTTTAAACTTTGAAGGGTTTATTATGACAACTTTTGAATCTCATGGACCTTAAATGATATTTTACAAGTTTTTGAATTACCAGGGACTGATTTTGACAACTTTTGAAACTTGGGGGACTAAAACTGCCAATTATGCAAACTTAATACGTTTTTCACCAGATTTTGATGTTTTTGCATTTAAAACATATAAAACACTTGTTTGTGATATTTTTATCATTTTGATGTGTTTCTGAGTGTTTTCAGATGTTTTTGGCATTTTAACAGTATAAAAATGATGAGTATTTAGACACTCATCAGGGACGGGTAATAATTTCAAGCTAGTTCGCTAGTAATGTAAATGTGTCTCGCAAAGGACTTGTCCAAGTAGAAAGTACCATTCGAGAAACTCTTGGTAGACATGAACTCTGACGGGTATGACAACCTTTCGAGGATTTTCTACACCTTCAAGGTAGTTATTAGAGCTAGTTGTCACCTAAAAGCTGACAATGTAACTCTTTAACTATGCAACGTAACCGTGTCTCGCGGGGGAGTGTCTATCTTGAGTTGATCAATTCAAAAGTGCGCGCTCTTCCCACACAGTGCATATTTCCGTCAAAACTCTAAAGCACATGTGGAGGGGGAGTATTTCTGCTAAAAGATAAAACTCTCACAGTGGTTCAAACATGTTTTTCATTTACAAACCCTTTGAGAGATTTTCTTGAAAATTGGTTTTATGGCAACATAGGTTAGTCATTGAGTGATAAGGTGACTAAGGTTAGGAATAACCGTCCTATGATCCGCCAGAGCCGGAGGGATCTACCCATGGACATCACAAATAGTTAGTACTTAGAAGTCCTTAGGTATGATTATAAAAAGGAGAAAATGAGAATCGGAGAAAGAAGGAGTTGAAGAATTATAAAGAAATGCAAAGAAAATGGTGAAAAGAAATAGCCCTCCAAATTATTCAACTTAGGGCAGACACCGGGTTCAATTCATATGCTACTGGTTGTCACTTAGTGACGCCGGTATTGAAGATTAAAAGTCGTCATGAACCCAGTGACACATGCACTAAACCTTCTTAGCCACTCAAGTTTCTCTCTACAGAAGCTTGTTTCATTCTCACAGGGAACCCTACGTAAACTATTGGCTTTCTCTTAGAGATCGCTGGTATTGAAGAAGGAGACCCTCTCCCTAGTCTCCGCTCAAGAAAAACCAAAACGCACTATTGAGTCTAGAGCCACGAGATTCATCAAAAGATCTCTTAGGTACACTTGACATTTCATCACTTGATGTTCAACAATAAGAACATCAGTGGTATATTATTGAGTCCTTCACAGATCTTAGCAATCTGTCGAGAATATTTATGAGAGGTTCACATATGTGATCCTCAGTGATTGAATGGAAACTCCTGCCAGGGTCAACATCAAACAGCCCTGACAGCAGGTCACTTCGGTAACTCCCCGTGGATTACGCTTAGTATGTCTCAAACGGTCTACAGTAGTGAGGTGATGCTTCG
Source organism: Chrysanthemum seticuspe (assembly GCA_019973895.1). Lineage (NCBI taxonomy): Eukaryota > Viridiplantae > Streptophyta > Magnoliopsida > Asterales > Asteraceae > Chrysanthemum > Chrysanthemum seticuspe. Next base: position 276,165,774 of record BPTQ01000001.1, on the reverse strand, counting down.
GTGTACCTCAGCGACTCATCTGAACTGTAGATGTACTTCGGTACATCGTGTTATCTCACTTGTGGGACTCCAGTTCAGGAACGGCCTTTGTGAGAATTAGAGTTGTGTTTTCACACTATGTTGTCAACACTCTCGAAGTTCAAACTTGTAAGTGCCGGAATCCGCTTATTACTAACCGTTTTAAATGTTTTCTTCTTATGGAAGCTCCAGAGCGGGATGATCGTTCAGATTCTTCTCATGCTCACGCCAACATCATCACTAATGGAAGTTCTATCCAAAAGCAACACAACAGTCAGAATGATTCTTCGTCAAATCAAAGAATCTACAAAGTTAAAGACTTGAAGAACTTCATCAGTACTGAATTCCAACGTCAAAGAGCGTGTGAGCATGTTGAAGAATGACGTGGAGACACTGTAGCAGCGAAGCAGACCTGAGGCAGACTTGATGCAGACAACAACATACTATCACTTTCATCACAAAGAACAATGATCTAAGAACAAAGTTAAAGATGACGTCAAAGCATAACTGTTCAAAGAAAACTATCTCTCTACACTGGGGAGATTGTTCGAATCAAGGCATTTTTTCTCACAAGAAAGAAGAATGTTAGAAGACGTCAAAGCTACTATTACATCAACGCCTTCACCGTTCTTCATCACCAACACTTGAGGGGGAGATTGTTGGAATCACTCCTAAACCTTAATTCAAGTGTTAGTTTCTCATATGTAATAGGCAGCTTATTATGGCCTTTATGTTTGTTTGAGGTCAAGCTTATGTAGAAGGCCCATAAGCTTAGGCCCATGTCCAATAAGGAAAAGGGAAGGAGTGGGAGTGTTGCCCTAGCTCCTTGCGTATAAATACTCTTGTAAACCTTCATTTGAAGGTTGGTTGTTCAAGTTATTTCCTTTCACATACTCCTACGCATAACCGTCTCATATTAACGTGTGTGTGTATGTTTGGATATTGTTCAATCGTCTTAATCTCTTTCTTGTAAGCTTGTGTTGTAAAACTAGTGACCTAACAACTTTGAGCTAGTGGCAGTGTTTTGTTCCAAGTTCATGCCAATATTAGCATCACTACCACCAACCATACTTACAGCCACACTAGCACGATCGCAATTAATACCTGAATCGTCTATCATCGAGTTATGCTTCTTCTTTACACCATTACTTATCCCTCTCCCTTTTGGACTCAAAACCCCTTCTCCATCATCACCAAATGCACAATACTCTACCTGTTACCCAGAAAGCAAACCAACAAAACCTATGCATCACGAAAACCATCAACCAAACAGCGAGCGGGAGTAAAATCAAACCCCAACCACGTAAGATCAGTTATGGAGTATGATGAGAATGCAGACAATGGTACTAATGTTGTTTCTAATTCTTCTCCTAAAGTTCATAATCAGCCCCAACCATCGAGTGCCCCGAGTGTGAAGCCGGTTTCATATGCGGGTGCTATGTCAATTGATTCTACGAAGCGCAAGTCTAATTTTTGTAGGTTGGAATGTAGTAAAAAGTCTAATGTGGTGGATCTCTCCATTCCTATGAAATTCGTCGAGGAGGTAAACTCTAAATTTGAGAATACCCTTTATGGTTATTTTCTTAGTAAACGTATTGCTTTCCCGGTTGTTGATTATTATGTTCGTAATACGTGGTCCAAGTATGGTATTCAAAAGGTTATGATGAATGCTAAGGGGTTCTTTTTCTTTAAGTTCTTCACTCGTAAAGGTGTTTATGATGTTCTTGAAAGCGGACCATGGATGATTAGGAATGTGCCAATTATTCTTAAAACTTGGACGTTGAATACTAATCTGCTTAAAGAGGATTTGACTAATATTCCGGTATGGATTAAATTCCATGATGTGCCCCTTGCTATGTTTTCTGATGATGGTCTCAGCCTCCTAGCCACATTGATTGGTACGCCAAAAATGTTAGATTCTTACACTAGTCAAATGTGCTTGGAATCATGGGGGCGAAGTAGTTTTGCTAGGTGCTTGATTGAAGTTATGGCGGAACAGGTTCTTAGAGAGAGCATCACTGTTGAGATACCATTACTTGATGGGACAGGTTCTACTATTGAAAAGATTTGTGTTGAATACGAATGAAAACCGCCTCGGTGTGATACGCGTAAACAGAGTGTTAATAATGGTTTTCAAACTGTCATACGCTGCTTGATTGTCCTAAATCTGTTCCACCTCATACTCAGCCTAAACAGAGTGTTAATAATGGTTTTGAAACTGTCAATAACAAGAATAAGGGTAGGAATTGTGGTCAAAGTGTTCCAGGTAAGGGAGGTTTTACTAAACCTTATGTGGGTCCTAAGTTTAGGTACCAACCTAAAGTGCCTCCTCCTGAACCCAAGAAGGTGAATAATACAAAAAAAGAAAGCCACTGAAGTGACTAGTACGAGTGGGACGAAGATTGCTACATTTTATCCTTTTGATGCACTTAATATGATCGATATTGATGAATGTGGCACTCCTACTGATGTAGTGGATTCTGGTAGTACAATTGAAGCAAAGGAGGTTGGGTCTCTTAAGACCGGTAATGTATCACAAGAACCGCTTGTGAGTGATTAAATGGAAGCTAACGAGGTTGATCCTACCCCTATTGTTGAAAAAATTGAGGAGTTTGAAAAGATTCTTATTGATGGGAAAGCTACTCTTGTTGATGATGATGATAATCCAGGTAATAAAAAGGATTTTTCCGTCTACTTCTTCTACTAAGAAGGTTTACCCATTCTCTAAGATGAGTGAGATTGTTGACTCCGATAGTGATGAAGAGGAGGTTGTGAACACTTTTGATGAGTCAATGAACCTATTTGGTGGTGGTCATGATCGTGAAGATGATTATGATTACTATGCGGATCAGGTCTACGATCTTTCAGGGAATTTGGATGCTTATTATGACACGTATTGTATCAAGCTCCAAGGCCTTGGTAGAAAGTAATTTTGTTTCCATAGGAGTCTAATGTTATTTTTTGAGTAGTGGTTTATTTTCTTGTATAGAGAATTGGAAGTACATTGTTATGTAAGCTTTTTGCCTATGTAACGGGCTGAGATATGGGATTCACCCATTGTACTTAAACGTTTTTTGGGGTAATATATTTACCAGGTCTTTGACCTTTTTGTTGGATATTTTAGTGTAATTGGATTAACTTGTTTTGACCAATTTCATCATAATAATACATCATTTAGGTTTGGTGGTGCGGAGTGCACACCTACTTGAATTTATTATGATCTTAGGGGCGAAGCCCCTAAGGGACGGGGGTCCGGGGCAGCGCCCCTGGTAGCAGGGTCCAAGGGGCGGCAGCCCCTGGCAGGGTCCAAGGGGCAGAGCCCCTGGCTGGGGTCGAGCTGAATTTTCATTTCTGCTGAAGTAGTAATGATTCTGCTGAACTTTTGATTCTGCTGAAGTTATGTATGTTTCTGCTGAAGCTATGTTCCTCAGCAGAAATTAACTTTCGGAAATTGAGGGACAAAACTTGACAACTTGGAAACCCTAAAACTGCCATTGGCAGTTATCCCGTAACATGTTATATATACGGTTTGTTTGGTCATTATCAAATAACGGTTCAATATATCTCAGACCCAACACATACAGAAAATTCTCATTCTCTGAATTGTATCCGATTGAATAATTTGGTAGAACCGCCAAATTGATTTGATCTGAAAGTGATTACACGCCTTTCAGAGATTAAGTATATCCACTGGTGTTCGTTATTACCCTATATCCCCTACACTTTTACCCAGTTATGGTTATCCTAAAAACACAATCTCACACGCCAATCGTTACCAAAGCACACCTGGAAGATTCAGTAGTAACACCGAACGTAAAATATTATAGAAGAATGGCTCAAACGGTTCAGTTTAAAAACCCTAAAAGTGACTACAAAGAAAAAGAAAACCCTAAAAACGATTAAACCCTAACAATTAAAACTTAAAACTACAACGATCACGTAAGGATAAATGGTTAACGACTAGTGAAAATCATAATCGAAACAAGAACGATGCAGGTTCAAAGCATAATCGATCAGGTAAGAGTCGCGCTTTAGGGTTTTGTATCTGGTGGCCAAAAACCGCCTTGAGGGGGGAGATGTATGGTCATAGCCAGATTTATTTGACTGACTGCATACTAAAGAATTATCAAGGAAATCCAAGTGGAACTTAAACATTAAATTAGAAATATGGTATGGTTGAAGTGATGATATGTTTCATTATTAGCGTGGACCGACAAAACCGCTATTGTTGAGGAAGAAAGTCGAGCAAACTTGTCATGACAAGGATAAGGATGGATGTGTCTGTAGAATTATATCCATGAGCGATTTTATCATTACCATCCATGCTTTAATGCAAGTATGCAACCATTAGGCATTTCGATGCCGTATTACTCTTATCGAATTTATACAGGCCTTTCTCGCCTGCTATATGAGCTTGACTATTACCGGGTTTGACATTTTCAATCAATGAATGCATATATACCTTTTCACAGGTCCTTACCAAGTATCAACAATTTGTCATTATTTGAGATGATCGTGTCGATGAGTAAGGTCATATATATCAAAAGTTGAAAACAAAATATCAAATACTAAATCCCATCAAAGATTGCTTCATTTGATTTAATGTACTTTAAAAATTTTATAAAAATATTTAACTTTTTGATGATAAGCAAGACAACTCTTAATATTATTCATTAAGAAATCAAAGACGAGTTAAAGTCAATGCTTCGCATATGTCCAACCATTTCGATACTCACATTATTGAGATAACAATTAAATTAATCAGGCTTGATGGTTTTTATATTTCTGAACAGAAATTACAAATGGATGAAGTTCGAATTCAGAATGCCACCTTATCAATCATATCCTTGGCCATTTCCTTTAATTCCCCCTTGATTTTAATAGCATAACTGCCTTGATGATAATTTATTTTACTAGAAGAGACGATGTTTTGTAAAATTAAATTATTATAATACTTGCTTATCTATGGCCCAACAAAACTTAAATTCTGAATCAACTAATGTATGTACTGGGTACGGATGTTTTCTACACCATTTGTTTAAGAAATATTCATACCAACAATTTAAAAAATATGTTGTTATTACATAATAAAGTTTTCGAACCACATCTGTTTAACCTTCAATATTGATGGAATTTATATTCTCACATTAGGGTACAGAAGTGTACATCCATGTAATTTGTTGATACTCATTGGTTAACAAATTGGAGTGAAAATTGATGTTAATTTTTCGAAAATTCCAACATATTTTTTCGTAAGAAAATCTTGAGACAACATTTTTGTAGTGGTGAATAGATCCATAATATAACATAACATATGCTAGGCAAGGTTTTAGGAACCTTTATGCGTAAGAACATATATATCAGATTAATATTTTTTATTTTTATTTTTTTTTAACAGCAACCTTTATATACAAAACTAGCAGAAGCTAGCAAAACAAAGGAGATTACAAGGTTTTTGTACAAGTTCTTATTGGATCGCCAATCCAATCAAGCCATATCAAATTGAGATTCCTACACCTATGTGATATCCATGTGTGTGATAATATTTTAATATAATATCATTCCCAAGAGTGTCTTTGCGAGGTGGTTTCGAATCCAAGCACACTCTATTCCTATATCTCCAAATTATCCAAGTGGTCGTCTGTATTACAACAACAAAACACACCTTAGCCGAGGAATTGAAGCTGACTGAATCACTTCAACAAAGAAAGTTTTGGATGTTGTTTGGCATGTCGACTAAACCCCACCAGTTTTTAATCAAGAGCCATAAGTCACTTGCGATCGGGCAGTTGATTAATAGATGTTGTGATGTTTCAAGGTCTCCATGACACACTGGGCATCAAATTGAGTGGATATCCAAGCCTCTGACATCAAGGTTGTAGCACGCGGGAGGCTGTCTAAGCTAGGCTAGACGCTACCCATAATATTCACTTTGACTGGGAGTTTCTTATTCCAACCCACGACTGCTGAATACTCCGTATTAGATTAACATATACTTCATTCTTCTCAAAATAATTGTTTTGTTTTGAATTTTTCAGAAGTTTTTTTTTTACCTTAACTATTTTATTTTATGTTATATAATATTTGATGCAAAATATATGAATGAATTATGTATTAAATGTATTTTTATTAGTATAATTTTTATCAAATATTATATTACACGGACAAAAAATACATAAATTAAAAGTTAAAAAATATACTTTTAAAAGTTAAAACAAGATAATTAGTTTAAGACGCGGGAGTACTTTTTATTTTACCATAATGTACTTTTTCTTTAATTGACGAACTATATCGTCGTAGATTTTTTTATTTCATGAAGTAATTTGGATTTATATCGAGTTGGAAAGCAAACGAGCAACAAGCTGCCCCACTAGCTTTTTCTGAATTGCAAAACTAATTCTCTTAAAAACAACATTCGTGGATCTATGTGTCATAATATTAGTATATTACTATGCATAACACGTTTAACTATATTGAGAAGCTCCACTGCCTCAAGTGCAAGAAAACTAAAAGTATCAAACGCGAAAAGAATCAAAACAATTTGATTTTCATCAAGTTACTCATTTTTCTCAGTGTGACCTTTTATGCTAAATCCATGCCCATTATTTATCTGTGCTGGTGTGTACATGTATGCATTTGTTAACCTATAACTTTTAGAAGAATCTATGCAGAAGTTATATATTTTCAAACACAAATGACGTTGTCTCTTTAGTGTGTATATATTACTAATAGAAAATTATTCATTAATAGTAACAGAAATTGTTTTGATTTAAAATGTCCATAGGATGTAACCAAAGGGCATGTGTTATTTTGCATGATATTTATCTCATAGTTAGTTGTACAGTTACACGTAATATTGTTTTTAAGATACTTTTACATATTTATAAAGTAATGGGGTTGAAACATTGTCATTTGCTGTTATTTTGCTTCATCATTTTGGGGGGAAATTTAAAAAGTATTAAAACTTTTTATTCTTCTTTTCTATAACTATGCGATATCTGAATTTTAAGATACTGTAGCATATTTATAAAGTAATGCGTGTTTGTAGGTAGCAATGGAAAAGGCGCAAGCAGAGGCGATGTTTAAGAGTTGATAGAGGGAACCGATTGAGTCATATTTTAGTATGGTGTTACCGTTAGATCCAGGATAACAACTTTCGATAATATACACATTGATGTATACTTAATTATTTAGAACATGTGACACCTATGTAATCTCATATTGAGGTTATATGTTCTATTTTATGTAATGGTTTTGGAGTGTTAATGACTTAATATTGTTACTATTGCAGTCATTATTTTTTGAGTAATTTGTTGTATAAAAGTTTATAGCATATTTGCTTTACATGGAATATATATAGAAACAATGTTTGTTTCGATTCAAAACCACCACGAAAGGATATACTTGGCGATGAAATCAAAATTCTGTCACTCGCTTGCATATAATGCTTATAAAAGTTTTAAGGAGACATTTTTACCAAACCATCACGAATTCATTAGGCATTAGATACAATGGCTACGTTATCCAAACTAATTAAGCAGGTAGGGCTAATGTAAAATGTTAAATGTATAGTAGTTTGTTGTATACAAATATGCTTTCCTTTGTTGAATGTTCTATTGTTAAGTAGATAAATAATGTATAGTAGTTTGTGATGTAAGACTTAAAACCGTTGAAATTGTCGAATAAAAAATAAGATACTATAATTAATATAATGATGTACAAGGAGAATGTTAAGTTAATTATATGGCAAGCAGACCTTTGGGGCAACTGATAAGCCCTAATAACACTATTTATAAATGTCGCATATATGAACCGTAAGGGCCTTTCTCAAACCAAGAAACCCAAGACTCTTTAACAAAATGGATAGAACTTGAAGTTCCAAAATGGTTTCATCAAAAGTGTATTCTAGACCGTATCTTATATTATTTAGATTAAGACAAAATATCCGTTGGTCCTTAAATTTGTGCAAAAACATCATTTGGGGGTCGTATCATGACCTCGGTGTCATCGGAGTCCATTCTTCATTTTTTTTTTTATCAAAAGAGTCCCTTTGCTGTTATTTACTGTAGCGTTTCGTTTTTATTTTGAGGGCATAATGGTCATTCATATATTCTCATTATTAGTCACATAAATCTTATGTGGCTTTTCTTCCCTTTTTGGTTACCCTCCACAAAACAAAGAAACATTCACAAAACACACACACACATCATCAATGGAGGAAAATTCCGCAAGCTTTTCTTCCTTTGTCTTAATTTCAGTAGTACTTGTTACACTGAATTGCAATATGGTCTCAAACAACTTGACCAGAATTTTATATTGATCTTTAATGAATCTCCATTGAGTGACTCCTCAACCATGCTATCAAGATAGTTAGCAGCATCTCCTTCATTAGAAAAATTACATGTTGCTTCCAAAACTTCAATCAATTTGTACGTTTTTAGAGCAAAATGGGTTGACTCATCGCAAAGGACTTGAAATTTTCTAGCAGTTATAACAAGCTGAACCACTTGTAGATTGTCACTTAACATGCAAGAATTATAACCACCCATCTCATATGGGTCATCTTCACCTTCAATCTGACAAGATATTGTTAGAGTTGTACTAAGAGCAACATCTTGTGAAACTTGACCAATTGCTATTCTAGACTTTGATCTAAGCTAGTTTCAATAATCTGGAAAAGTACTATGGGGTGTTCTTTTTGTGGCATTGACTTCAATACATATGGTTATCGAGGCTAATATAAAATCCAACTGAATTGTGCCGTTTGCGTGCTGCTATAAACCCAGAACCAAACATGTTATCAACATATTGTGATCCCCTTTTAGTAAAGATGAATCTTTCATTTTCAATTCTTGCAACTTCATTGTGACTTAAATGGTTGATCACAAGTTGAAATCGCACCAATGGTTTGATATATTTAAATCCACTAGCAAGTTTGTTAATTGCATGACTCACATAAGCAAAGCCAAATATAGTAATATGAGTATCTAATTGCCCCTACTAGTGTTAACCATCTTTGTAACCCCGGTTTCCATTCAAAAGTATCAGTAACTAAGAAGTCACTAATCGATTGTCTAGTATAAATTCCATTTAAACCTTCATTCTTCTTTGCCACAATAACATACTTTTGTTCATGTTTATCTTTGTCAACTTCCAAAGACAAAGAAACATCTTGCCTAAAACCATTTTGGGTCTTCATAATACGATTATCTGCTATTCCTACCAATGCCTTAAAAATTGTTGGAGCTACTTCATTCTTCGCTTGCTCTGATTGATCATTTTTTTCTTCAATATTGTTAATTTTCAAGTTTTCAATATCTTTATCATTTTCAGCCTCTCCAACATCTTTTAGTTGAATCATATATATGTGCATCAGACTATATGATTGCTTGAAAACCTTAATTTATGGCATAGCAAACAACACTCCCTTTGAGTACTTGTAGGTGTTGTTCCTATGGTCTATTTTTTAGTGGGTAAGGGGGCTATTCTAATAAGCTCATTGGGTTTTATTGCTTTAAGTGCTGCTTCCTGTAACTTAGCCAAACAATATATTTCATGAATGGTTTGAGGTTTAAACAACATAACCATACACCGGATATCTTCATTAAGACCATTAATAAAACAACTAAGGCTATATTGTTGTGGATGTTGTAACCGATTTAGTACATCAATGAAAGAGTCATGATACTCTTTAACGCTTGCAACATGCTTGAGCTCCTTTGATTGGCTCATATTAAAAATAACAACTCTACCAACACAAGCACTTGCGGATTCAATATAACCAGCCCATCTTGAATTATCATTCTCTTTTGACATTTCATCAAACACCTTGCGAACAACCCCATAATTCATTTTGGGAATTTCATCAAACACCTTGTAGGCAACCTCATTTCTTTCTAACTTACGATCAAATTCAAAGTTTTCAATTCCTGCCACAATTGTTTCAACATTTATTTTATGTCTTCCCCTCCAGTACTAAGCTCATCACTCGTTTTAAGATTTTCATCCACAAATTGTTTCAGCATTTATATAGGATATTTGCATATTGTGTGAGTTATGATTACGTTACCTACCATCGATGTGTGTGTGTGTGTTTTGTGAAGGTTTCTTTGTCTTGTGGAGGGTAACCAAAAAGGAAAGAAAAGCGACAGAAGATTTATGTGACTAATAATGGGAATATATGAATGACCATTATGCCCTCAAAATACAATCAAATTGTTACAAGAAATAACAGAAAAGAGACTCATTTGCTTTAAAAAAAACATGAAGAATGGACTCCCGATGACATCGAGGTTATGGTACGACCCCATATGATGTTTTTGCACAAGTTTAGAGACCAACGCTATATTTTTGTCTTAGATTAATTATCATTCGTACATTAAGGTGTGCACTGTTGGTCCCAATTGATGAGTAAAACAAATATGAAATTGCAATAATATGATAACTTGTCAAATATTCTAACTAACCAAATTCTGTAACATGTACATGTATATATAGGTTTCTAATGGACATGAATCCAAACGACATGATGGTTCGGCAATAACTGCCATAACTAATTTAACCGCTATTCGGTTTAAATGTTTACAATAAGCAACTTTGGTCCTTCATCTTTCTGTCTTCATAAATGGAGCAATGAACGAGATTATCTGCTCACATTCTCCTCCTTAATCTTGATCGTTACTTCGCCCTAAGTCTTGAACTCCTAGCATTTGTCGCATAGTCACGAACTTGAGTCTTGGTAATGCTTTAGTTAAAATATCTGCTCTTTGAAGTTCTCCACTTACGTGTTCTACGTTGATATGACCATTCTCTACACATTCCCGAATGAAATGATAGCGAATGTCTATATGCTTGCTTCTTCCGTGAAATACTGGGTTCTTTACGAGTTGTATTGTTGATATATTGTCAACTCTAAGCGTTATCTTCTTTTCTTCTAATCCAGTTAATTCACTGAGTAATCGTTTTAGCCATAAGGCTTGACATGCTGCTGCAGTAGCCGCCATGAATTCTGATTCACATGATGAGAGCGCTACTGTCGGTTGCTTCTGAGTACACCAAGTGATAGGTGACTCTCCAAAGTAAAATACTATTCCAGTAGTTCCTTTTCCTTGATCTGTATTGACTCCATAACGACTGTCGCTGTATCCTGTAATCTTGCAGCTTCCGTCTTTCTTGTATATTACTCCATAGTCTTTTGTTCCTTTGATGTATCGGATTACTTGTTTTACTGCCTTCAGGTGATGTTCCTTTGGGTCTTGCATATATTACGAGTTGTATGATGAATATGACTTCGATGACTATGCGAAACAGGTTCGTGATCTTCCTGGGAATTTGGATGCCTTTAATGCCATGTATGGCACAACGTTTCAAGGTCCTAGGAAATAATATTCTTTCGGTGTGTCATATGTTATCATTTGAGTAGTGTTTTGTTTCTTGTTTAGATAATTGGAAGTATCTTGTTATGTAAGCTCTATGCCTATGTAACGGGCTGATATATGGGATCTCACTCATATACATTGTACTTAAACATTTATTTGGTTAATATATTTACCAGGGTGCATGATTACTCCCCTTTACCCAAAAAAAAAGACTCCTAAGTAAATCATTGGAATGCTTCTATCATCTAGTTTCTTCAAGTCAGGTATTGTAACCTTAGCATAAGCTGTGCATCCGAATATTCTTAGGTATTCTAGGTTTGGTTTTCTGTTGTAGAGGGCTTCATATGGTGTTTTGTCTTCCAGGGCTTTTGTTGGTACCCTGTTGAGTATGTAAATGGCGTGTCTAACTGCTTCCGCCCAAAAAGTTAAGGGTAACTTCATTGCTTTCATCATACTCCTAGTCGTTGATAACACTGTTCTATTTCTCCTCTCTACTACACCATTCTGCTAAGGTGAGTATGGTGCTGTCAATTGTCTCTCAATTCCATTTTCCTTACAGTACTTGGTGAATTCATGTGATGTAAATTCACCTCCTCTATCAGTTCTTAGCATCTTTATTTTCGACTTCAACTTTGATTAGATCTGGTGTCTAAATTCCTTGAATGTGCTAAACGCTTGATCTTTCGAGTTTAGAAGGTAAGCCCACATAAAACGTGTGCATTCATCGACTAATAAGAAGACGAGCTTCTTTCCGGAGTGTGTTGTTGGACTTATGGGACCACAAAGATCTCCATATACTAAGTCCAATGGGTTCTTTGATCTGAATTTAGCTTGGTTTGGAAATTGTGTTCTGATGTGTTTTCCTAATAAACATGCATCACAGATTTGTCCTGCATGCTTTATTCTTGGTATTCCATCCACTAAACCTTTCCTTGTCATTTTATCTATTGCATCAAAGTTCAGGTGACCTAATCTAGCATGCCATAACCATGCTTGGTCATCTACGTTTGCTAAGAGACATATAGGTGCTACTATATGCAATCTAATATTGTAAAGTCGATTCTTAGATCGTTCTACCTTCATCAACAACTTCTTGTTCTTATCATACAAAGTCATTAAATTTCCATCCATGACGATTTTGCAACCTATTTCAGTAAGTTGTCCTAGACTAAGTATGTTGCTCTTGAGGTTTGGAATGTAGTAAACATCCGAAATCATCTTCTGTTGTAAGTTTCTACATCCTAAGAGTATTGAACCTCTACCCTTTATCTCTACATACGATCCATCTCCAAAACGAACGCGTCCAGTGATGCTTTCGTCAATATCTTTAAAATGGCCTTTGGTGCCTGACATATGGTTACTTGCACCCTTATCTAGATACCATATGCTAGCAGCTGTCGTAGCATATTTTCGGGGTTGTACTTGTTCTTCATTTAACAAGATTTCTTCAGTTTCGTGTGTAGCCATTAGTAATGATGGTTCATCGTCTTCTAAGATAAGGTTTGATTGTTCCTGAGTTGTTGGTGGACTTCTACAATTCTTCTTGTAATGTCAGAGTTTTCCACAATTATAGCATGTGATTTTACTCTTATCCCATCCTTGTTTTCCATTATTCGACTTATCTGAGTGGGATGAGTTTCCTCCATTCGAGTTGTTTCTATTTCCCTTATTCTGCCAGTTTCCTCGTGAATAGTTTGATCTACCTCTATATTTGGTAAATCTTTTCTTATTTCTAGAGTGTTCGCCTTGTGTGAATAATAAGTTGTCCTGGCTATCTACTTGTCCTCCCTTTCGGAGTTTTATCCTTTCCTCGAATGCCTTAAGTTTTCCTGCGATCTCATCTAACGTAATGTCATCGAGATCATTCGTCTGTTCTATGGATGCTACTATTTGAATGAACCTATCTGGTGTGGAATCTAATAGTTTTCGTACTAAAAGTGATTCATCCAACGCTTTTCCTAATTCTTTTGCCTTCGTGGCGTAGCCGTTCAGTTTGGCTGTAAATGCATCCACCGTTTCATCCTCCTTCATCTGAAGAGTCTGAAATCCAATCATCAGTGATTGTAACCGTGCTTGTTGCACTTTTTCTTCTCCAACGTGTCTCTTTTTCAACGAATCCCATAATTCTTTTGCTGTATTGCAACTTGCTACTTGTAAGATCACATCTTCGGTTAACGCTTGATATAAGAAGGCGGTTGTAGCCTTATCCTTCTTATCATCTACTTGAGTGTTTTCTTTGGGTTCTATTGCTTCCCATAATCCTTGTGCTTCTAGTATCACCTTAATTTGTATAGTCCAAACTGTGTAGTTTGTAGTTTTGAGTTTAGAGCATTGATATTGTGTCATAGGGGTTACGGGTTTTGGTGCAGTGTTACTTCCACTTGCGTCGTCACCGGACATTTTGATAGTGCTTATGATCTTCACTTTCTAATTCGTATAGGGATTTCTAACTAGTGGTATCACTTAATACTACGGGAACATAAATAGTTATCCGGGAATCCTAATATGGAACTATGGATTTCTAATAGTATAAACTAAGTATCTATACTATAAATATGAAAGGAAATCCAAAAGTTTAAGATTTTTCGTGTGACCTGTGTTTGTCACGCGCGTTTCCCTTCTTGTCGGTACTTGAATATACCAACTATATTTTTCCCTTGTTTGTTTCCAAAGCAATCGGTACACCCTTTATTGATGTTGTCGACTTGCTTTCTTCAAAATATACCACTCCTTGTATCACTTTGTCTTTTCTTGTGTTGACTTGCTTCCTTTATCTCCAAGTCTCGGATTTTTGTGTCGACTTGCTTCTTTATCTCCAAGTTTCGAATAAACACAAAACGTTTCAGAAATTAGTCTTGGTAATTTCTTCCAAAAGACCAAGCGAATTGCTTGTCTTTGTTCTACTACTCGACGGTAGTATGTCAACAAGTGATATCCTTGTTGCCCTCGTTGCTTGTCCGCGTTCCACAATACTTTTTCTTCTTTATTCCACACCGTAACTACAACAACCTACAGAAATACCAACGGTATCCTTGCGAGAAAATGATCAGGATGCTCCTGTTGTTGTCTCTCTTTGTATTGCGAGCGTTACTCCAAAAAATAATTCGATTGTTTTTCTGGTTCGGTACCTTTTTCTTCTCTTCAAGCAACGTCTTTTTTCTTTCTTTCTTCGCGTACGTCTTCTCTTCTTCTCTACTTTTGTCTCGACAAAAGGAGTGTTTGTCTTCGTTGTAAGATTTGACAAAACCAACGAGTGTAACAAAGTTTTTTTTTTCTTCGTCTTACTTGCTGCGTTCCGAATCAAACTAACGTGTGTATCAAGTCACCACAGTTTGGTGGCTTGTCGAATGCAATTTCTACACAAGTACGGTCGTGCACTACTTTTCTTGCGTTATCAAGTTATCCAGGAAGCGTATGTAATGATAATACGTTGCGGTCTTCTTCTTCTTCTTCCTGAAACAAAGTTTCAGCGCGTATGTCTTTTTGGTTCCTTCTTTCTCGTTCAAGAATGTTTCTGGTTTGAGATGATACTCGTTAACGAAAGGTTCTGATTTCTGGTTTCAGATTTCTTGTGTTTAGATGATGGTTGTATTCGGTGTAACGAGTGTATGTAGGCAGGCTCTTGATGCCAAATGTTGGTCCCAATTGATGAGTAAAACAAATATATGAAATTGCAATAATATGATAACTTGTCAAATGTTCTAACTAACCAAATTCTGTAACATGTACATGTATATATAGGTTTCGAATGGACATGAATCCAAACGACATGATGGTTCGGCAATAACTGCCATAACTAATTTAACCGCTATTCGGTTTAAATGTTTACAATAAGCAACTTTGGTCCTTCATCTTTCTGTCTTCATAAATGGAGCAATGAACGAGATTATCTGCTCACATGCACACCCTTTGCAAGACCGACATAATGGTCTAGCTGATCGGAAATGGATTCGACCACAATCTACCATGGCTGCCTCTTCGTTCCATTCGTTGGCAGCGTTACTCTCACACACACTTAACTTTATATGTGCACCATCACAGCTCCTACTAAGGGATGATAGACAATGAATAAACAACTTGATGAGTAAATACTTGTACCTGTTATGGATATCTACATCACTGCTAGCCAAAACAAGTTATTTGTATAGATCAGTGGAACGGCAAGTTAAGGTTATCAGACCACAATATTTCATGAAACTAGTAATTGGCTAGAGAAAAGGAATTTACAAGGAGTGTGAACATACACGAGCTAGGTTAATGGGCCAATCAGTCTAGCTGACTGAGATTAGTTTTTTAATTCATATGAACTATCACTATTTGTTGCATTCTACAGTTTCTATAGATTAAATCTGTCTGAGTATTTCACCAATTAAATCTGTCGGAGTATTTCAAGGCTGTAAAAACTTCTGATGGCCATCCACCATTTAGCAATGGCTTTCCATTATTCTTGAACAGCATTGCACTTCGTGAATAGATGCATGTTTTCCATTTAGAAATTGTCCCACAGACCCACACCGTACATTTATCGGCAAAACATTTACTATCCCTCACTTGAGTAATTTTCAAAGGTTAAAAACGTTCATTCTACAATAGTCAGAAATAACCTCAATCGACTAAGTTATATCTAAGGAGTAATTTAATTAAGGTATTATATATGTTCTTTGTAATTGAGACCAGGTGTGCTGCCACCGTAAGTATCTTTTGGGATATCTGATAAGCCGAAACACCATTTTGTTAAAACGTATGCGGAAAACATGAATATTCAAAATATAAGTTATAATCACAGCCTTTTGAGAATCCCCACAAGCTCTTCTCATATGTCAACCCCATAAGAATATTCAGAAATACAACTATTAACCCTTTTAGACATGACATATGAATTATTCATTATAAAATAGTATGTTTATTGGTCTCATAATTAGCACTATATAAACAATCTGCATCTCATCATTCTCAAAAATATCACAAACACAACAATAACAAATATAATTCATACAATGCCTGAGATTGAAGGTTCTCCTGGTACTTCCATGCATGGAGTCACTGGTCGGGAACCAGTGCTCGCCTTCTCTGTTCAGTCTCCGGCTGTTCACATTGACCGTACCGCCAAATTTGACTTACCTGTGGACTCTGAACATAAAGCGACAGTTTTTAAACTGTTCTCTTTTGCAAACCCTCACATGAGAACCTTTCATCTCTCGTGGATCTCTTTCTTCACCACCTTCATTTCCACTTTCGCTGCGGCTCCCCTTGTCCCCATCATTCGGGATAACCTCGACCTAACCAAAGCCGACATAGGGAACGCTGGTGTGGCCTCGGTTTCTGGTAGTATTTTTTCGAGGTTGGTCATGGGTGCGGTTTGTGACATGATGGGACCTCGCTATGGATGCGCTTTCTTGATCATGCTTGCGGCACCAACTGTCTTCTGCATGTCATTTGTTAGTGATGCTAGTGGCTACATAATTGTTAGATTCATGATTGGGTTTTCTTTGGCTACATTTGTGTCGTGCCAGTATTGGATGAGTACCATGTTTAACAGCAAAATTATTGGGTTGGTAAATGGGACGGCAGCCGGATGGGGGAACATGGGTGGTGGTGCCACGCAACTCCTAATGCCCGTGTTGTTTGAGATAATCAAGAAGGCGGGTGCATCACCATTCGTAGCGTGGAGGATTGCATTTTTCATACCCGGGTGGCTTAATGTGATCATGGGGATATTGGTGTTAACTCTTGGTCAAGATTTGCCTGATGGTAACCTTGGTGCCCTTCAGAAAAAGGGTGATGTAGCGAAGGATAAATTCGGCAAGGTACTATTTTAATTTTATTTTGGGCAGTAAATAATGACATGTTATACCCATAAGGCCATAACCTATATATGTTCGGATTTCCTTTTTACTTTATTCTTTTTTGTATTTGTCGACTAATTTGTTTGCGGGTATTCAGATATTATGGTATGCTGTCACAAACTATCGGACATGGATCTTCGTTCTTCTTTATGGCTACTCGATGGGTGTGGAGTTAACAATTGACAACGTCATTGCGGAATACTTCTATGATAGGTATAAAATTAGATTCGACCTATTATGAAACAACGTCATTGTGTGACAAAATCATAAATTTAGAATTATTATTACTAAAATTTCCAAAAGATATGTTGAGAACAACGTATTAAGAACTAACTTGTTTGAATAATGTATAATTTTAGATTCGACCTAAAGCTTCACCTTGCCGGGATCATTGCTGCCTGCTTTGGAATGGCAAACCTTCTAGCTCGTCCCTTCGGAGGGTTCACATCTGATTTCATGGCGACACGGTTCGGAATGCGAGGTCGGTTATGGAACCTGTGGCTCCTCCAAACCGCAGGAGGTGTTTGTTGTGTCTTCCTCGGCCTAGTGAACTCGCTACCATTAGCCATTACCTTTATGATGCTTTTCTCAATCGGAGCACAAGCGGCATGTGGAGCCACATTCGGTATCGTCCCCTTCGTTTCTCGACGATCACTTGGTATCATATCTGGAATGACGGGCGCTGGTGGTAACTTTGGTTCAGGGTTAACCCAATTGATATTCTTTGCAAATGCATCACTTTCCACCCCTGATGGGTTGGTATACATGGGTATCATGATCATATTTTGTACACTTCCGACCGCTTTTGTTCACTTCCCGCAATGGGGAAGCATGTTTTTACCTCCAAGTACACACATCGTCAAAGGTACCGAAGAGCATTATTATGAAGCAGAATGGACCGAGGAAGAGAAGAAGAAAGGGATGCATCAAGCAAGTATCAAGTTTGCGGAAAACTCCCGTACAGAACGAGGTAGGAAGGTTGCGTCGGCAGCAACACCTCCGACCAACACCCCTAACCATGTTTGATTTTACAAAAAAAATCAAAATGGTCTTTGATTAATTTAAATAATTTCGTGTCTAATTTGCAATGAACAAGAAAATGTTGTGTTTTCTACAATTTGTATTGCTCTAAGTATGCATATAAATTTTGAGCCTACAATTTCCTTATTTCCAAATTGTATTCCTTTATAATTTTGGGGTGGTTTTTTTTGGGGTGTTTTTATTAACTTCAATACCAATTCTGTTTTTATTTTAAGAAATTGTTTTAAGTTTTACGGGTTTGATTCTTTATGAATTTTGTGTCACTATTGTGTACCTTGATCATTGATTTTGTTCCAACTTAAGATGTTGAAACAACATGAACCGACCAAGACTATAGCCGATTTATGTATTTCCAGGGAAAGCTTTATTGAAAAATAATCAATCGCTAATTGAATCTTACATACTTGTATTATTCGATTCATTTACAATACTATTGTACGGTTTAACTTAATGAGAAACATTAGGAGCAGGTGCGCATTTTATTTTTTTGGACGGCAAAGGAATTATATATATTAGAAAGCTAGCAAAATGCTAATAGCTAGAATCTTATTCTCAATTTGAAAAATTGCATCACCATCTATAAGACTGTAAAATGACTTTGTGTAGATCTAGTCAACGTTCACCAATAAGTTATAATCTAGTTCTGGCGACTCGCTTCTGTTTTTACCACGGTGTGAGTAAAAAATTAAGCATTAAGTTTACTTCTGGGATTGAAAATAC
Organism: Chrysanthemum seticuspe; assembly: GCA_019973895.1. Lineage (NCBI taxonomy): Eukaryota > Viridiplantae > Streptophyta > Magnoliopsida > Asterales > Asteraceae > Chrysanthemum > Chrysanthemum seticuspe. The sequence goes on along the minus strand of BPTQ01000001.1, from coordinate 276,146,771 downwards.
TAGAGAATGACATCAGAACACTGGAATTTATATACATTATTGTCTTTAAAAAGAAAAAGAAGACTGAGACTAGAGAGTTCTTGTTTCTAACAGTATGATCCAGTTTTGCCTGATAGACTATAGTTTTCAATAGATATAACTATTTTGATATTAACAGCTTTTTCAAAACATTATGAATAAGAAATATCTGCTACAAAAATATTGTCGCTGACGACAAACAATAAGGTCCGTTTGGTTTGTAGATGGGTTTAAGATTAAGATTTGGATTAGGATTTTGATTTAGATTTGGATTTGGATTTAGATTTGTGGTAGGAGAGAGAATATAAAAAGAAAAAAATTAATTTTATGTAAAGTAACTAAAGAGAAGTGGCCAATATGTGGTCCACGTTTTCATGTCAGAAAGCTAAACATAATCCTGACTCTTTTTGTGGGATTTGAAGATGCCCATGAATATGGGGTTTTGGTGGGCCAGATCAAATGCACATTTCAATCCAAACAATGTTTTTGAACCCAACCCCACATTCTCTGACTGTTCCCCTCGTATCAAACGCGTACTAAAAGTTTCACTAAAAGTGTAGAAGTGTTATACAGCCATACAGGTGAAAATTTTTGAGTATTAAAATTCAGTCATGTCTAATAACTTTATGTGTTTTATTTTTGGTAAAGGGTTATCCCAGTAAAGTATATTAAAACCGAAAAACGTTAAGTACAAATGAAATATGGCTGAAATGCCATATTTACCTCAAGCTAAAAACAACTTGATAAACACCTAAAACTAGTGCTTACGACATTCCGTAAGCACTTACAACTCTAAAAACAAAAGATGCACATAGAACAAAACATCAAACTGAACAAGCTAACCAGCAGCTACTGTGAAAGATGAACTTTCACCTGTCTTTGGATTTGTAAATAAATTAACCGATTCATCATACACATTCTCAACATGTTCTTCATCGTCTTGATCATCAATCTCCAATGCAGAAAACGAATTAGATGTAGTAATATTACCTTCCTTGGAGGTATTGCCAATAGACTTCAACGTAGATGACGATTTAGATGCATTACCAAACGTAGTAGCTCCCTTCTTAGGTTCACTAGTTGCTGCCTTTGGAACATATCTGAAATTATGTTTAACCGAAGGACCAACAAATTGACTTCCATTAGTACTCTTGGCATTTCCTTTCTTCTTCTTCTTCTTACCCACCGTTTGGAAATCATCATTATTCTGCATCACAGTAGGAGTAACAACATGTGAAGTAGCAACAGTAGAAGGACTCGCCACCTGTTTAGGACATTAATCATGAGTGTGACAAAAAAATATTGCATATATTACACCTAGGAGGCCTCCATTCATATTCAACATGGATAGTTTCTTTAGTGAAACCCTCCCCAGTAAGTGAAGGGATACCAATAGTAACAACCTCCACGAGATCAGCCTCTGAATTGACCTCAATAAGACACCTAGCAAAGCTACTTCTACCCCACGAATCCTTACACATAGAGCTTGTGTAAGAATCAAGCATAACAGGTTTACCAATAAAAGTAGCAATCAAACTAATCCCATCCTCTTCAAAAACTTGAATAGGAACATCATGCAATTTAACCCATATCGGGATGCTAGTCAATTCTTCCTTACGCAAACTAGTATCTGTAGACCATTTCGTAAGAATTATTGGAGATTTGCGTATCATCCAAGGACCACCTTCCAAAACAGCTTCTAAACCAACTTGTGTATCAAATTTAAAGAAAAAGAAGCCTTTGGAGTTCACCATAATCCTTTTCAACCCATGTTTCGCCCAGTTATTCCTAGCATAATAATCAACAACTGGAAACGTAATCCTCTTTCCAATAAAGTAGCCATATAAAGTGTGTTCCTACCGGGAACTAATCTTTTCAACCACTTTACGAGGAATAATGATGTTAAAACCTTCAAATACAGGTTCGACAACAAGGGAACGAAAATTATTATCCCTCAAACCCGTAACTCCAGCATTGGATGTAGCATTAACAATGGTATCCACGGCCTGGACAATAGGAGACTCATGAGTAGGTTTTGGAGACATAGTTTCAGCATTCATGTCAGCCTCAAAAGCCACCCACAAGCCACAAACAGCATCCATAACCGTCGTACGAACATCACTTTCCAATTCATTCCACAACGGATAAGTACCAGCTTCACACCCCGCAGTGAATTCATCAATATCCTTAATTGTTTTCAACGACACACCAAACATAGCATCAACATAGTCATGCTTACTCATAATAGAGGACGCCACACCAGTGACATCCTTTGGAGGTTCAGTCGAACTTAAACTACCCTTACTTGTATCACCGGTAATCACAGAAGTCATAATAGGAGTACGGTTACTCCTAGAAGTAGGGGTGGCAATTCGGGTCGGGTTCGGGTTGGCGGGTTCGGGTTCTCAGGTTGGCGGGTCAGAAAATCCCAACCCAAACCTGACCCATTTAAATCATCGGGTCAGCTATGTCAACCCTAACCTGTTTAGACACAACCCGAACCTAACCCATTTAACCCGTATATATACTTGGGTTGGCAGGTTAAATAGGTTACATGGGTTGAATATGTTAAACGGGTTGAATCGGTTAAGCGGGTTTCGGGTTGACACATTTAACCCTTTTTATATACAAAATTTGGCACATTACACGAGTTAAACAGGTTTTCGGGACGACCCGTTTAACACATTTAACCCACATAATAAAATATAAATATATTTGAGTTTATGAAAAAAAATCTTAAACGGGTTGACGGGTCGACCCACTTATTTTATTCCCAACCCGAACCTGACCTGTTTAATAAACGGGTTAGATAGGTCGACCCAAACCTGACCCGGAATTATTTAGCACAACCCAAACCTGTTAATTTTCGTGTCGATTTCAGGTCGGATTTCGTGTCGGGTCAGAAATTGCCACCCCTACCTAGAAGTAGTAACATTAGTATGAGTACCAGTAAATTCAGAAAACAAAAGCATGAGCTTGAGTAGCCTTACTCCCAGGAGGAGTAGGAGATGAGATCCCAACAAGAGTAGAGTTACTTGTTCCACCAGTAACATCAAAAGGAGAAGAGATCCCAGCAGAATCATTAGATGGTTTTAACGGTAGCCCATCTTCACCCACTAACACAAGTTTCCACTCTAATAATTGCTTTTCAATGTCACGAATTTTACTAGCCAATGAACCATGATTAGGATTACCATACACATCAGACAACGGTGGAAAGGAACCACCATCAATATGTGCATTAAGTTCACCTAAATCAATGTTACCCACAATATCTTTAACCACTGAACATAGAGGCTCATCATTCGACTCTCCCAAATTCGACATCACAACAATCAGTAAACCCTTAGACAAGTAAATCGCACTTAACAGAATCAAGAAGAATCATACGTCTAATCTTCAAACAAGACCGAGTAAAACCCTAGTTTAGAAACTAGGGTTTATATAAACTGAAGTGTAATAATTAACCCATAATAAATAATTGGACCAATGATTATGTAATGATTGCGTGATAATACAGAAGTCCAATTAAGGTCGAAACCAAAACCCTAATCTGTGATCGCAAGAACCCTACACAACACAAGAACCAATCGACTCAAAAGTAAACTAATAACAAACCTCGTAGTAGATCAAGATTCAACACAAGTGTATAATCGTTAATCAGTACTAGGAATATTAGAAGAATAGATCAAGGATCGACAGGAAATTAAATTGATTTAGGGTAATAGGTTAAGCGTAGAAATCACCAGAGAGGGTTGGGAGAGGATACCATGGTGGTAGTTTAACTTTATGTGTTTTACCAATATATATTACTGTATAGTGAAACAAAAATCTAAGATGGTAGTCATAAGTATGGTAGTCATTCTTATGATAGGTATCGTTTGAAACACATTAGATTCGTTTGTTTTCGCTTATGTAAACGGCTGAGATGACCTACATCCAATGTACTCAAAACGATTTTTTTGAGTAACTCGTCCTCTCTGTAGGGTGCTTAAATTGTGATTTCTCGATATTGTTTTGGATGCGTCATGCATGCATGCCATTTTCGATTGGCGTTCTAAGCGTTTAAAAGAGGCCAGCATTTACAAAAATTGTTCTCCAAAAATAGAGTTAAATCTGAAAATTTTATTTCCGGGAGAATCGAATATCTTTAATGTAGATCAAGTAATGTCATGATTTGCCAAACATGTATATTAGTATAATGGGTCAAGTAAAGAGCTGCAATGTATTCTGGTTTGGGCCAAAGTCCAACAGATCAATAGACGAATTAGATGGCAGTTAGAAGTTAGTTATTGTCGGTTATGGAAGTTAGTTATAGTCGGTTATGGAAGTTAGTTATAGTTAGTTATGGAAGTTAGTTATATGGTAATTATTAGTGAAAAGTCACAATGGTTCATAGAACCTGTTTGTATCGTTTCATTATGTATAAATAGAGGTCTAAATCTGTAATCAACATAAGTTCAAATTGTTGACAGTAATGAGTAGAGAGAAACACACATTTCACACAGTGAAAATGATTCTCCTTATTACTCCAAAATGAAAGATACAAGAGGTTTTTATACAGAAGAAAAACAGAGGAAAAGAAATAACAGAAAAGATACAAAACAGACCCTACACTATCTCAATGTTCCATCTGAGCCCTTCAACTTTTAACCAACTCCTCTTTTACACTCCCCCTCAAGTTGAGAGGTGGAAGGACTGCAAGCTCCCAACTTGAACATTAATTTAGAATGCTGATCAGCTGGAAGAACTTTAGTAAACACATCAGCCAGCTGGTCTTTAGTGGAAACATGAGAAGGTAGGACTTCACCATTCTTGACTTGATCCCTCACATAATGGCAATCCACTTCTATATGCTTTGTTCTGGCATGGAAGACTGGATTGGAAGCTATATATATAGAAGCTTGATTATCACATTTCAAATCTACAAGACCAAGATCTTTGAGCCCCAAATCTTTCAACAATGTCACCAGCCAAGTAACTTCACAACATGTTAGGGCCATGGCTCTGTATTCAGCCTCTATTGATGATCTAGACACCACTTGTTGTTTCTTAGATTTCCATGAAATAGGTGATTGACCCAGCAAAATACAATAGCCAGTGGTGGACCTTCTTGTCATAGGACAACTAGCCCAATCACTGTCACAATAGGCAGTCAAATGAACAGTTGAATCATTGGCTAGCAGTATGCCTTGACCTGGTGAATTTAACAAATATATCATCAAGTGTTTCACTGCTTGCATATGCACTGATGTAGGATTTTGCATAAACTGGCTCAACAACTGCACAGTGTAGCAAATGTCAGGTCTTGTTATTGTGAGATATATGAGTTTGCCTATGTATCTTCTGTATACTTCAGGATCAGGTAAAGGAGTTCCCATGTCTGCTTGCAACTTGATATGAGAATCCATAGGCAACTTGTATGGTCTTGCATTAGTCAAACCAGCTTCTTGCAGTAAATCAGTAGTGTACTTCTTTTGAGAGATGAAAATGCCTTGGTCACTTTTACACACCTCCAGACCTAAGAAGTAGTTCATCTGTCCCAAATCCTTCATGTGAAAATGAGTACTTAATTGTGTTTTAAGGGCTTGAATCTGAGTGTTGCTAGAACCAGTGATTAGAAGATCATCAACATAAACAAGGACTGTTGTAAAGGATTCAACATCTGTCTTGATGAACAATGAGTAATCAGCTTTAGATTGAGTATAACCAAAGGACAACAATGCTGAAGAGAGTTTGGCAAACCACTGTCTAGGTGCTTGTTTGAGGCCATACAAGGACTTCTTGATTTTGCATACTAAACTTGAATCAGAAGGAACATTTTGCACACTCTCCCCCTTTCCAATATACCCTTGAGGCATTTGCATATACACTTCTTCAAAGAGATCACCATGTAGAAAGGAATTAGATACATCCATTTGACAAATTTCCCAACCTTTCATGGCTGCCACTGCAAGTAAAGCTCTAACAGTCACCATTTTTGCCACTGGAGCAAAAGTTTCTTCATAGTCAACACCTTTTCTTTGCCTATTCCCATTTACTACAAGTCTAGCTTTATTCTTGTCAAGTGTACCATCAGCTTTGAGTTTGATTTTGTAGATCCAGTGACAAGCAATAGCTTTCTTCCCTTTAGGTAGAACAGTCACTTCCCATGTATCATTCTCCTCTAATGCTCTTAGCTCCAAATTCATTGCATTACACCAATGTTCTTCTTTGACTGCTTCTTTGAAGTAAGTAGGTGCTAAATGAGCCACTAAAGCATATAGAAAAGCATGAAATTGAGACTGTAAAGGAATAACTGACACTTGATTAGCCTTTGGTTGATGAATTGGCGTTACATAATCTTTTAGCCAGCTTGGAGCACTTGACACTCTAGTGGATCTTCTGATGCCTGCATCTTGAACACTAGTGGTGGGAATAAAAGATGGTGCAGTTTGAGATTCAGAAGATGTTTCTTCAACTTATGTAGGCTGTTCTGTTGCATCAGCAGAATCATGAAAAAGGGAGGCAACATCAGCAGTAACATCAGCAGTAACAATGGGCTCATGAACAGGTTGTGTTGTGGATACAAAATCTTCATACCACAATGGTGAAGAAATGGGCGCAGGCACAGGTTGAAGAACTTGCAACTTACTTGTTTTAGAGTATGGAAATATATGCTCATAGAAGACAACATCTCTTGACATAAACCTTGTACGATTCAGCAAATTCAGAAGTTTGTACCCCTTTTGATGTCACTACTACAAAAAATCTCATAGAAACCGGTCAAAATGGCCCATGAAGATTGGTTTTGGAACCACTCTTTGAAGGGGGGTATCTCCATAATCGAAACATATTGGAACCGGTTTGGCAACCTGTCTCTATTAGAAGCATCGACATCGGTTTTTTCCTTAAAATTAGTCTCCATTATAGACTAAGCAAACATACTTTTATTGGACATTGACACCGGTTCTCCCACAACCTATCTTTATAAAAGCATCCAACCTATCTTTATATAGAGTAAAAAGAAATGTTTTTATCTCAAAACCTGTCTTTTTAGTAAATCTATTTTATTAAAAAAAAATCATTTCTAAAATTTTCCAATTTTTTAGAAACTGAAAAAGTTTATAAATGATTTTTTTAATAAAGAAATATCTATAAATGCAGCAAATATATATATTTTTTTGGGTAAAGGGGAGTAATCCTGCACCCTGGTAAATATATTGACCAAATAAATGTTTAAGTACAATGTATATGAGTGAGATCCCATATATCAGCCCGTTACATAGGCATAAAGCTTACATAACAAGATACTTCCAAATATCTAAACAAGAAACAAAACACTACTCAAATGATAACATATGACACAACGAAATTATTTCCTAGGACCTTGAAACGTTGTGCCATACATGGCATTAAAGGCATCCAAATTCCCAGGAAGATCACGAACCTGTTTCGCATAGTCATCGAAGTCATATTCATCATACTCATCTTCATACCCTTGGCCACCACCAAATATATTAGCAGACTCATCAAATGGGTTAGCAACAACCTCATCTTCAGAATCAGACACCTCAATCTCTCCCACTTTAGAAAAAGGGTTTCAAGCTTACCAATTTTCTCAACTATGGGAGTAGAACCAACATCCATTGTTCCTATTGAATCACTTACAAGCGGTACATGTGATGTAGAACCAGTCTTATTTAACACATCCTCATTAACCTCCATTGTACGACCCTTATCCACATCTGCTTCCTTAAAACAACCAGTAGAATCCCCAATCATCGCCTCCTCAGTAATAGAATCAACCACAGGACTTTGAATGCCCGTATCCTCATGCACCTCAAGTGTCCCAAAAGAGTTAGAAGTAGTAACAGGAGTACCTATAGCATTAACAGTAGCAACGTCCGGCGTCTTCTTCTTTGGGATATAAACCTGCTTCCTAGGAGCAAATTTAGGACCCTTACCCATATTAATACCACTAGATAACTTCGGACCTTGGGGTTTGGCTTTCCGATTCTGCACCACCTTAAAACCATCATCATTCACATCCAAGGTCGAGGTGTGAGCATCAGCATGATGCTCCTTAGGAGACTTAGGACAACAAGCATTATCATGCCCAAACACTTTACATTCCATGCAATGTGGAGGTTTCCATTCATATTCAACCTTGATACTAGCCGTCGTAAAACCACTATCATCCTTCTTAGGGATAGCCATAGTTACCACATGTTTAAGATCAGCTTCCGATGATAATTCAACAAGAGCACGAGCAAAACTAATACGACCCCATGAGTCAACGCACATGGAGCTAGTGAATGCATCTAACATGATCGGCTTGCCCACCTGAGTAGCAATAAGGCTCAACCCGTCTTCCGAATATGCAAGTAATGGCACATTATGCAATTTAATCCACACAGGCACTTTGGTAACCTCACTTTTGGACAATAGCACGTCAGGAGTCCATTTAGTGAGAATGATAGGAGAATTACGAATTATCCAAGGTCCTCGTTGAAGAACATTCTCAACACCCTCTTTAGAATCAAATTTAAAGAGAAATACACCATCATCATTCTTCATAAGTTTCTTTAAACCAAACTTACCCCATGTATTGGTGACATAATTCTTGACCAAATGAAATGCAATATTCTTGCCGACAAAGAAGCCAACAAGAGTATTATCATAGCGGTTAAACACACCCTCCATAGCAGCCTTAGCAAATATATATATATATATATATATATATATATATATATATATATATATATATATATATATATATATATATATATATATATATATAAAGTGATTGAAATACACTACAAATGTCGAAATCAACAAAGTAAATTAAGATAATACGTGAATTCAACTAAACATAAATCCTAAACAAAATCCAAATTAAAACACTAGAATTCAACAAACTATAAAGAAAAACACTATAATTCAATATTATTGAACATTAATATCTAGGAGTAATCGCGCCACAATGCAAACCATGCACCAATGATGGCGTTCAACTCTTTGTTCTCTAATGAACGCTCGTCACTCCAAGGTACCTACATGTAAATTAATGAAATAAATGGTTATACAACAACTAGCACATGTATTGGTCCGCCTCTATGCAAATTCGCTATAATATTGAATAGAGTAAATAAGCATCAGCCAGTCACACTACCTTGATGGAGGCGCCTTGTGCATTTATTCTTTTGAACCGAGTTAAGAGTAGACGTGCCGATTGTTTCAACTGCAATACGGGGAAAATGTTCTGCGTATATTGCTTATATGCAAATGATAAGAGCTAAAACATAGTTGCACTCGAAAATTTACCACGTGATTTTTGATGGCTGCCGGATTATGTTACTGCAGCAGAAGGTTCATGTGTCCAACATAAATCCATTCCAGGGTAGAAGACGCTGGCTTCACGAACACTACCCGACGTAAAATAGGCACCACTGCGCCCGAAACAGCGTCTGATCTAGTGTCATTATAAACTGAGAATAAAACCTTACCAGCTATTTGCAGACATGTTTTTAATGACATAGATACATACACATAGGTCATACCAGGCTGCGGGCAAAAAGTCTAAGGGTCACAGGCAACGCCTGTAGTAAAAGCAAGCAACTTTGGTCCACGCTCTCCGCCTGCAATCATTGGTAAAAAAAAACTGTCAGTATACATGTACAGAATAGAAGCTAAAGAAATAAAAGCTAAAGTAACAGGTGTTGGCATCATATTATGAATAAGTTGATAATATAATATCTTCACTCCCGAACAGTTATTTTATAAGCTTACGAAACCAAACACTGAAAAAAAAATACATAAAAACTCTCACCAAAGTATTCGAAATCATGATTGACACTATCATGTGCACTTTCCCCTTCGAGAAAGAAGCGTCGAAGATCAATATCTGAAAGTTTTCTTATACCTCTTGTTTTAATCGTCTGCGTAGTACATGCAATAAACTCCTCAAAAGACTGATTTGGTTCAAGTGTAGAGGAGTAGCCAGCTGGTGCAGATAAAGATGCGCCAGTTGAACACGAAACATGGTTAATGGCAGCAGGTGTTTCACGAATATAAACATTTCCGCACAGACTTTGACCTTGTATTTTAGAAACGGAGCACGTCGACTGCTCCAAATAAGAATCAACGTACACTTTCCCTTTACCTTTATTAGAGTGTGTTCCTTCAGAAGCTCTTCCCGATGTATGCTCAAGTACTCGTTTGTCCATCAGCCGAATTTCAACGGCCTACAGATAAGACGACAAAATTTAGTTATTAAGCACTTTGAGTACAAACCTTAAAGACTTTGATGTCACATTGTACAAAATGATATAATCAAGCTTCTAAAAATACACAAAAATGGGCGAAATAGCATGAGAAGAAACTCTGTTTATCCTGCATGTTGTGATATTTGAAGACATGTCAATCCAGCATCCAGTGCTGTTTTCCATACACTCGTTCGTTCAATTCCTGAAAGCAGCATAGGTTATTACGCGTTATACGCTATTGTCGTAATGAATTAATCTTTAAAAGCCGGTACATCAATTTAGAAAAAAATTCTACTTATAAAGTGTATTATATAGTCTCAGCCGATAAGGAAATATTACATGTAATAGCAAAACCGGAACTGTAAAACTAACCAGCTCATGAACAAATGAATGGTTCGGTTGTCTCCTCGAATCCTGAACAAATGACATTTAGAACCGTTGCTTACCATGATCATCCCATATATGAACGCAAACACATAAACAAAAGCTTAAACCCACACCTGGACCTCTACACTGCCTCCGTAAACCCCTCCTGCACAAAACTTGAAAGCATTTTACCACGTAGCCTTCTCTGATAACTACTTATCTGATCAAGACGTAAAATAAACACATCAACCAAATAGCCACAAACACATAAATCAGATAAAACAAACACATTTCACAATTAATTTGCTATTACAATACCCAGTAAAGAAAAAAAAAATTAGCTGGAGCCCAAATAGACCTTTTAACATCCTCATCAACCTCACCTTCACCTTGACCTACACTCTTACCCCGGTATTGCCTTTTTTTTCAATTTTGCTTCTGGTAGGTCGTCAACATTCTAGAAACGAATGAGTTAAGATGTTGGTGTCTCACCACTCAGCACCTTAGCATGGAACAACACATAAGAAAATCAGTTACTAGTTACTGAGTTTTGGCCGCACTGATTTGATAAATTCGCAACCATTGATTTCATAACTTGTAAAACCATATCATGCATACTTTCATTATAACTTCATATCTACAAATACAACAAAAATCATCACATAATCATGAAACTAAATTATATGCATAGTCAATCACTACCAATGTCACTTATTTCCCAATCCGCCATTGTTTCCCATAAATTAAATATTTTTACAACAAAACATTACAATATCATAAACTGATTATCAAACAATCCAATAAAACTATGAAAACCCATTTCAATACAACCTAAACCCATATAAAAAACATATACAATCAAAATACATATAAAAAACATAAACAAAATTTCAAATTCAAACAAATATCAAAAATCAAAGATTTAACAAATATCCAAACTAGAAGTAAAGAAAAATCAAACATGTCCTTTCCAAAAAAAAAATCGAAACATGAATAACCTAGAACCTTTTTATTAGAGTATGGGGTTTTTCTTCCCAGAAATATACCAACTCCAGAAATCCGGAATGCATCATTGATAACGCTACACGCGTCGTTCGGGGTCAAGGAAACTTCCTTTTCTTCGAGCAAGTTTTATAACACCCTAGGCAGTGAACCTAATCGTTGTAGTGTAGTAATTAGGGTAAGCCACGGGTATTGATATCGTTCTCTAGGGGAATAGGAATGCTAGTAGGGAGTTACTACGCTAAGGTTAAGGTTGAGGAAGATTATTTAGTTCTCTGCCGCAGATCAACACTTTCTCATCCGGCAGCGATGAGTCTGCCGGATCTACGCTAGGTCTGCTGCAGTCTTCGACTTCTCCTGCCGCAGTGCCTGTATTCCACTGCGGCAGCGTTCCAATTGCACCGGTTCTGCTTTGGGATTACCGCCGCTGTGCTGCCGCAGTGATTTGTATTCCACTGCGGCAGCGTTAACATTAGAATATATATCTTAGGCTTAAAAAGTCATAAACACACCTCTCAGAAACCTCATTTTTGGATTTTGGCTTGGATTCCACAGAACATGTCATAAAATCCCAAAAATTGGGATAGAATGTGGTTCTATTCAGAAACGAAGTAATTAAGTTAATACAGAAACTAATAAACACACATACGAACGTACAAGAGGTACAGGCCGATTAAATAAACACACAAACGAATCCTTCATACTTTGAATTAATAACTTATAACTAACCAACAAAGAATAGAATCAACTGATTACTAGATCATTACGCTATCCAGTAAGCAACACATGAATTACGAACTAAGTAGAAACACTTGGAATCTCATACTAATGGACTCACTAACATCCGATTTTGTAGGCTTCTCGCGGAATCTCATCCTCAGATATTAGAGATGCACCTAAACATCTGTTCTGGGAAACCATTAAAGTTTCTCAATCCCTCTTTGCGTATGGGATGTTGAAATCTTTGTGTTGCGTTGATCCTTATTCTGCACTGTGAGTTGGTAGTTATCCTCTATTAATTCCTCATTATGTTTGATTCATTTGTGTAGAAATTTGATAGTATGCTCGTGTGTAATTAATCTGTATCTGAGGGTGTTGGAATCAAATCTATTAATCTATTATCATCTCATTAGCCATCTTTATGGTTGGGGGGTTCAGGTTATGGGCTCTAAGCATGAAAAGGTAAAAGTATTTTATATTTTTCTATTTTTTATTAGAAGGAGTTGGAATTGGAATCGCATCATTGAGGGATGATCGTAAGGATAAGGGGATCTCTTGCTATAGTTATGGGCACCGAATGGGATTAATGATGTGATGTTGCTAATCCAAGTGACGGATCCCACAATATTTTGAACGAGCTTCTTTTCCTTCAAAGGAACTGGGGCTTGCTGCGCACATCGCAATAGTTACTACGTAAGGCCTAAAGACCTCAACCATATAAAGACCCTTCTTTTTGGGGTATGAGATTATTTTTCCAAGATCCAATAAGTACAAAGCTAAAAAAAAAACCTTTCCTGTACAAACTAAAAAGAAATGAAGATCAAACCTATAAACAATTTAGAAACTAAAAACTATAAACAAACTTAAACTTTAAAACAAATACAAAAAATATACATAAAACTAACATATACAAAAAATATACCCAAATCCAACATAACTTTACCCAAAAGTATCAAAATAACCTAACAAACTATTAGTCAAA
>BPTQ01000001.1:275924014-276130431 GCA_019973895.1 Chrysanthemum seticuspe | reverse complement strand
TCACCTTTTCCATTTGAGCATTGCAAAAGTGAGTCCCTCTATCACTGATTAATGCTTTGGGAATCCCAAATCTTGCAAAGAGCTTTTTAAGAAAGTGAATAACTACCCTTGCATCATTAGTTCTAAGGGCTTGAGCTTCTACCCATTTGGATACATAGTCGATAGCTACGAGAATGTATTCATTTCCTCCGGAAGATGGAAAGGGTCCCATGAAGTCTATTCCCCAAACGTCGAATATTTCGCAGACTTGGATATAGTTCTGAGGTGACTCATCCCGTCGTGAAATATTTCCTGATCGTTGGCATGCATCACACATTTGAACTAATCTCTTAACGTCTCGAAAAACAGTAGGCCAATAGAATCCGGCATCGAAAACCTTTCGTGCCGTGATATTCACACCGTGATGTCCCCCAGATGGTCCTGCATGACATTCTTTTAGAATCCGATCAATCTCTCTACCGGCCACGCAACGTCGTATGATTTGATCGGGACATATACGGAAAAGGAAGGGTTCATCCCAGAAGTAATGTTTTAGCGCAGTGAAGAACTTCTTTTTATCTTGTTTGGTCATGTAATTTGGCAAAACTCTACTAGACAGGTAGTTAGCATAATCAGCATACCATGGCTCACTCTCTTTAATCGCCATTAGCCGTTCCTCGGGAAAAGAGTCGCGAATATCGGTGTGATCTGACTTCTCAAGATCGGGGTTCTCCAAACGTGATAGATGATCAGCGGCGAGATTTTCAGCCCCCTTTTTATCTCGAATTTCAATGTCGAATTCTTGAAGTAATAGGATCCATCTAATCAAGCGCGGTTTAGCATCTTGTTTTGAAAACAGATAACGTAAGGCGGAGTGATCTGTGAAGACGACAGTTTTAGAGAGAACGAGATATTGCCTGAATTTGTCGAAGGCAAATACAACGGCTAAAAGTTCTTTCTCAGTGGTTGTATAGTTCTCTTGTGCCACATTCATGGTCTTGCTAGCGTAGTAGATTGGTTGAAAATGCTTTTCCTTCCTTTGACCAAGCACTGCGCCGACAGCATAATCACTAGCATCACACATGATTTCGAACGGCTGAGACCAATCAGGGGTGACCATTATAGGTGCTTGAGTGAGATCTTTCTTCAGTCGGTTAAATGCTTCCTTGCATTCTCCAGAAAAATCAAAAGGGGCATCCTTAACAAGAAGCTGTGTCATAGGCCGGGCAATTTTCGAAAAATCTTTAATAAACCTTCGATAAAAACCGGCATGACCAAGAAAGCTGCGAATGGCTTTAACGGTAGTAGGATAAGGGAGTTTGGAAATTGCTTCGATTTTCGCTCTATTGACCTCAATTCCATTCCCTGAGACTCTATGCCCTAAAACAATTCCTTCTTTTACCATGAAATGGCATTTTTCCCAATTTAAAACCAAATTAGTTTCCTCGCATCGCTTCAACATCTTCCTAAGGTTGGAAAGACAAAGGTCGAAAGAATTTCCAAACACCGAGAAATCATCCATGAAAACTTCCATGCTGTCCTCAATTAACTCATGGAATATGGCCATCATACATCGTTGAAAACTTGCGGGTGCGTTACATAACCCGAAATACATTCGCTTGTACGCGAACGTTCCGTAAGGACATGTAAATGTAGTTTTCTCCTGATCTTCAGGAGCAATTGGAATTTGAAAGTAACCTGAAAAGCCATCAAGGAAACAGTAGTATTCGTGCCCAGCTAATCTTTCAAGCATTTGGTCAATAAATGGTAGAGGAAAATGATCTTTCCGGGTGGCATCATTCAATTTTCTGTAGTCAATACATACACGCCACCCAGTAACCGTTCTTTGTGGCACCAACTCACCCTTCTCATTTTTTACAACCGTCATCCCTCCCTTTTTTGGAACCACTTGGACTGGGCTGACCCATGGGCTATCCGATATGGGGTAGATGAGACCTGCATCCAGAAGCTTAATGACCTCTTTTTTCACTACCTCTTTGATGTTAGGGTTAACCCGCCTTTGCGGTTGAACAATTGGTTTGTAATCTTCTTCCATGAGGATTTTGTGAGTACAGAATGTAGAATCGATTCCCTTAATGTCGGCAACACTCCACGCAATCACCCCTTTATATTCTTTTAAAACTTCTAAGAGCTTCTCTTTCTGAATAGTGGTTAGCGAGGAGCTTATTATGACAGGGAGTTGGTCTTCTCCTTGAAGAAAGGCGTATTCCAAGTGACTCGGGAGATCTTTCAGTTCTAAGGTAGGAGGCTCTTTAATCGATGGTTTTAGCTGGTTTCCCGGCCTCTGAAGCTCAATAGGTTCAATTTCATCCTGACGAGGATAAAAGGACACAGCTCCAACCATCTCAATTTCATGATTGTCGTATATTACGTTGTTATCATTATTCATGAATTCGTTTAATAGATACTCGTCAATGCAGCCGTCTATGTCATCAACAAATTCATCAACTTCTTCAACTAAATATACGGGACGACCGCAGGAAGAAGAATGTCTCATAGAATCCTTAATGTCGAAGGTCACGCTCTCGGATCCTACTCGTAAAGTGAGCTTTCCATCATGAACATCAATAATGGCACGAGCCGTAGCCAAGAAGGGTCTTCCAAGGATTATTGGGACGGAATTATCTTCCTCCATCTCTAAAATTACGAAATCGACTGGAAATTTGAATTCCCCCACCCTTACAAGAACGTTCTCACAAACTCCAATGGGATATTTGATTGATCGATCAGCTAATTGGATACTCATCCTAGTTGGTTTAAGCCCTGAATATCCGAGCTTAAGAAACAAGGAGTGAGGCATCAGGTTAATGCTTGCCCCAAGATCTGCTAAGGCGTTTTTCATAGAAAGCGCCCCTATAGAGCAAGGAATAGTAAAACTGCCCGGATCTTCCTTTTTCTTGGGCATGCTCTTTTGGATGATAGCTGAACATTCTTCCCCTAATAATATCAATCCCTCAAGCTTTTTTCGATTAGATATCAGCCTCTTGAAGTATCTACTATATTTAGGGATATGATAGAATACATCAAGGAGTGGTATATTGACGGATGTTTGTTTTAAGTAAGACAATATTTTTTCATTGTCTTCTTCAGCCTTTTGATTTTTTAAACGAGAGGGATAAGGAATCCGTGAGAAAGTTGGGCGCTGGGATGGTGCTGGTGTTTGTGGGGGAGGATCGTGAGGAGTTGGAAGAGGTGTGGGAATCGCCTCATTTCCTAACTCGGGTTCCCTTGTGATGGGGTCCCGGTTGGGATGTGGGGGATCCTTGGTAGTAGTTCCTGATCGAGTAGTGATTGCGCAAGTTGGATCGTGAAGTGCTATGCTAGGTCCACTCATTCTTTCGTGGAGATTGGTGAACTGACTTTCTAATTCAGCTTGCTGCTCTTGGATAAACTCCTCAAGACCTTTCAAGATTGCAGCCCCTTCCATGGTAAACTGCCCGAGTTTTTCTTCAAAAGGATCACGGATGGAGTACTCAGGTCCGTTCTTACCTTCCGTTCTCCATCTCAGATTGCCCCAAGGATCACATTCATCGGTTTGATAAAATGCGAGGAGTGAAGGGTCATCATAAATATCATGACTGGAGAGGAAGACGCTTTCTTGGGATGTGTCATCGCACTCATCGCTCTCATGCGATCCTCCACATATGTCGCATATGAGATATGGGTTAGTCAGCCTTTTTGGTTCTGGTGATTTTATGAGGTAAGCTAGTTTCTTTTGTGCTTTCTCAATCCGATAATCTAAGGATAACTCTTCACTTGAGAAAGTGGAAATGCTTGACGCGTTTTCCTGCTCATTCCAATGGCTGTCTTGATATTGGATATATTCCTCTATTCGGTTCCATCCTTCTTCCGCAGTGAGTTTTGCGATTCTCTGGCCAGTTGAGAAATCAATCCCTTTTTTATCCTTTCGGGAGACATTGTCGTAAAAGATTTGAACAAGCAACCAAAGGTTAATACCGTGGTGTGGAGCTTGTTGAATAAGATCTTTGTAACGACTCCAGGAGTTGGTGATAGATTCTCCATCGGGTTGGTGAAAGTGCAGAATTTTGCTCCTACATGCTGCAGTTCTTCCAGGAGGAAAGAACTTTCTGGTGAACTTAGTTGTGAGTTGTTCCCATGTGAAAATGTACCTTGGAGGGAGCTTGTCGAGCCACTCCTTGGCTTGCCCTTGAAGAGAAAATGGGAAAAACCGAAGTCTAGATGTCTCCTTAGATGCTCCGTCGGCATAGACAGCATCAACAATTTTTAGAAACTGTTTGATGTGGTGAATTGGGTTTTCACTGTGGGATCCATGGAATTGACATGCCTTTTGGATTAGCCAAATATCAGATGCATGCAATACCTCATTGATCTGTTCCGAGGGATAGACAATGGCATTGGTGAATCCAGACGCAGAGGGATAGGAGTGTTCCCCAAGAGTTTTCGCTTTAGGAGGATTTATGGGGCTATTGGCTGGAGTGGTAAGGACTTCCTCGTCATTTTGGCTCAGATCGTCAACGATAGTGGTTTCAGGAGATTGTGGTGAATGAGAAGATTCTTCATCAGATGTAACTTCATCAAAATTGATTGAAGTGCCATGAAGTTCTGAATCATGGAGAGCTTTTTTCCGCTTATTGAGCTCTCTTTCGGGTTCTGCAAATGGTTCAATAAGAGTTTTGGTGGAACTGCGGGTTCTAAGTTGCTTAAGGGGGTTTGTATGGGGACGTGGTTGTTGATTATTACCTTCCATGATGAAAAGTGATGGGGTTACGAACAAAGGTTACGAAGAAGGGGGATAGACTAAGAGAAATCTAAAAATGAGAAAAACGTTTACTTGATAGGAATCAAGCAAAGAAACCTAAACGAGGTGGACTACTAACTAGCTATTCTATTCCCCGGCAGCGGCGCCAAAAACTTGATAACGCTACACGCGTCGTTCGGGGTCAAGGAAACTTCCTTTTCTTCGAGCAAGTTTTATAACACCCTAGGCAGTGAACCTAATCGTTGTAGTGTAGTAATTAGGGTAAGCCACGGGTATTGATATCGTTCTCTAGGGGAATAGGAATGCTAGTAGGGAGTTACTACGCTAAGGTTAAGGTTGAGGAAGATTATTTTTTATCTTTTTATATTTTATGAAAATGGAAAAGTACGAATCTCGGGTATTGGACTTGGGGGGTTGGTATTTCTACCGATTACTCTACTATTATCTAATTATCTAAACTAAGGTTGTGGGAGTCTATGTCTAATTAATGTGTGCTCGTATGATAGTTTAAAGATGTGTTTACTTAGTTTGTATTACTCCTTAATTATCTCCTATTGATGGTTGAGTGTCACGTCTTATTCCTAGTTGCGTTGTGTTTCTAAAGTTGTAGGGTATGCGTTTCTCCCTAACTCTTTGAAATTACCAAAGGGTCTTGTCTACAAATCCACGTAGAGATTATAGACTCCTACTCTAAGGCGCTCTTCGGATGTTTTAGCCTACAATCACTCAGGTAATCATACTCTAAGGTTCACAAAGATGAATCAAGCATTAAGTACACAACGAATGACCTATCGCATTACTAGATCATTAGTCAACTAAGATAAGAAACAACCAATCAATATTCAATAATTAAGTTTCATACTTCCTAAGCAAACACACAAATAAATTAGCCGGACATGGAGAACATGCAAGCATACACACAAATAATCAAAGACATAATTGAATTAATGAAGCAAAGACTTATCTTGGTGTAAGATAGGGTTAAAAACCCTAAAATACTGTACAAGACACCTTAGGTTCGGTTTTAGGTTTTTACTCCAAAGACTCTCCACACAAATACTGAAAAATTCGGATTCTATATATAAGATTACAATTGCGACGGCGTCACCTTATGTTTAGTGACGCCGTCGTGTCGCCGCCATTAGGGTTTCGTCTTGGCCACGTTAACCTTGCGACGGCGTCACCTTATGTCCGTGACGCCGTCCTCTTCAGCTTCTGACGTCGTCTGGATCGCATCTAGGCCGTCTGAGTAGCGACGGCCTACTCTTTCACAACTAGACGCCGTCTCTTGAAAACACGAGTTTTGCGTTCTGACCCGTCACAATAATTCTCAGACGGCGTCGCAAATAGAACCTGACGCCGTCGCCTTCTACATTCAGCGACTGTGAGTGTCTGATTTCGACTTTGGCCATTTTCTTCATATATTCGCGCCTTTCTGTCCAAATAAGTGTCATTCCAGCATTTTGCCTTCACGAGACCTAAAAAGTGAAAAGGAACGATATTAAGCAATAACGGATACAAAAGTGATCAAATAAGGACTTAAACGACCCCTCAAAATGGTACCTTTTAAAACCTTATCAATCATGTGAAGATAATGAAACAATCTTTTGATTAATGTTGTGGACTTGTGGGTTTATTTTTCAATTTTTAAGACATTGAATGTGATTTTTGGATGGTTAGTTGAGTACGCATATCAAATATAATGGATTGATTTGTTTAATTAGTTGATTTTTTTATTTTTGTTGCTTGAGTTTGTGAGAGAATCGAGGCATAGAGAAATGAAAAATTAATGCTTGATTTTGTAAGTTACTGGGTTGCTTCGTTGTGGTATAGAGGGGGAAAAAACAAATACAGTAAATGATAGCGGTGATAATCGTAGACCCAAAACCTACCGAGACTGAGAGGACCGATCGAAAACTGACCGAACCGAAGAATTAACGGTCTCGTTTTAGTCTGGATTTTTTCTTTATTTCGGTTCGGTCTGGTCCGGTTCTGTCCAAACCGGTTACGTAAAACGAAACTATTATGTTTTCTTGAACCCGGTCGACCGAAAGACCGAACCAAACCAGACCGACCGGTCCTCGGTCAGCGGTGATAATCGTAGACCCAAAACCTACCGAGACTGAGAGGACCGACCGAAAACTGACCAAACCGAAGAATTAACGGTCCCGTTTTTGTCTGTTTTTTTTATTTTTTATTTCGGTTTGGTATGGTCCGGTTCAGTCCAAACCGGTTACGCAAAATGAAACTATTATGTTTTCTTGAACCCGGCCGACCGAAAGACCGGACCAAACCAGACCGACCGGTCCTCGGTCAGCGGTGATAATCGTAGACCCAAAACCTACTGAGACTGAGAGGACCGACCGAAAACTGACCGAACCGAAGAATTAACTGTCCCGTTTTTGTCTGGTTTTTTTCTTTATTTCGGTTCGGTCTGGTCCGGTTCGGTCCAAACCAGTTACGTAAAACGAAACTATTATGTTTTCTTGAACCCGGCCGACCGAAAGACCGGACCAAACCAGACCGACCGGTCCTCGGTCTAAGGTTTTAGGCTAGTTAAGCGGTCTTTACGGATATTAAATTATAATAGCCTAAACATATATATTTGGTGACTTTTTGTATTTTTAGTGGGTAAAAGTTTTGGGAGGTGATTCAGACACTCATATTTTTTTATTGGAACACTCAATTGTACAAACAGTCCAAGCATAATACAAGTATGTAATGCATACAATAGAGTGTCCGAATCAAAAGTGTGAGTGTGCAAATCATTTCCTAAAAGTTTTAGGTGTCGTTTGTTTTTTAAAAAGAACCACTTTTCACCTATTTTCACTTATTTTCTCTTCGGGAGTGCAGAGCTTTCCATTTGGTTTTTTGTAAGGAAAAGAGCTTTATTTCACTAATTTCCTCTTCTAAATTTCAAACATCATCTCACATATTACCTCTTTTTTTCACAAATCCTACATCTCTTTCTCAATATTTGTTTTTATACATTTTCGTCTGTTTTTATACGTTTTCATACGTTTTTTTTTCCATTTTCGTCCATTTTTATACATTTTTTTTACGTTTTATATGTTTTCTTATGTTTTCATATATTTTATCGTTTTGTATACGTTTTCGTCCGTTTTTGTAGTTTATCATCCGTTTTTATATGTTTTCATTCGTTTTTGTTCGTTTTCATACGTTTTTATCCGTTTTCTTACGTTTTTATCTCTTTTTCTTACGTTTTATCTCTTTTTATATGTGTTCATCCATTTCTATACTTTATCATCTGTTTTTATACGTTTTCATTTATATGAGTTTATACGTTTTCGTTCATTTCTATACGTTTTCATACGCTTTTATCCGCTTTTATCCGTTTTCATCTGTTTTTAAACGTTTTAGTCCGTTTTCTATACGTTTCCATCCGTTTTTATAAGTTTTCGTTCATTTATATATGTTTTTTATTCGTTTTTCTTACGTTTTCATCCGTTTATATACGTTTTATCCGTTTTTATACGTTTTCGTTCGTTTTTATATGTCTCTTATGATTTTAACCATTTTCATCTGTTTTTTGGTTATAGAAATGAACGTTATTATACGTTTTCGTTCGTCTAAAGTCTAACAACTTAATAGGTTATAGAAAAGGTTAAAAGATACGAAAACATCATAACAATGGGTCTTACACAAAATATGATATCTTTAGGTTTTCCTGAGCAATTATGATGGTTTTAATTTATTCTTTTATAAGCATTTATGGTGTGTTTTAGCTTTTATTCAAGTAAACAACTATTTTTCCAAAATAATTATTTGCGCATTATTTTCTAAAGTTCAAAAAAGAGAATACTCACACCGGTTGTTTTAAAAAAAATGGTGTCTATAACATAAATAAATAGAGACATGTTGTTACATACACACTAGTGTCTTTGATTGTGTAAAAAGACCGGTTTTTACCCGCAAACCCAGTTTTTATGTGTTATGTATTATGAAAACTTGTTTTTTCAAGAAAACCAATCTCAGTTCCTTCCGTTCCCGCTAGTTTTTTATCATAGGAACTGGGTTTTATATAACCAGTCTCTTTTTGGGGGTGTTTATAGCCTTTTGTGTAGTAGTGTGTTGTGGATAACCCAGAAATAAACAAGGTACACCTCTAGAATCAAATTTATCAGCAATTCTGGAAGTATTACTAGCCATTGCTAAACAACCAAACACCCTTAGATGACTGTACTCAGGTTTAGATTGCAATAAAACTTCATAAGGTGTCTTAAATTTCAACACAGCAGTGGGAAATATGTTAATGAGATATGTTGCAGTGATAACACAGTCACCCCAATAATGTACATGCAAATGAGCATGCAATCTTAGGGCTCTAGCTATCTCCAATATGTTTCTATGTTTTCTTTCTACCCTCCCATTTTGCTGAGGTCTATCAACACATGAAGTTTGATGCTCTATTCCCAGTGAGTCCATAAAAGGGCCTATAGAACCTTTGAGAAATTCTAAGGCATTATCTGATCTCACCACTAGAGGTGGCAAAACGGGCGGGCCGGGCGGGCACGGGCTACGGGCCAAACGGGCTATGGGCCAAACGGGCTATGGGCCAAACGGGTGCGGGCTAAACGGGTGCGGGCTAAACGGGCTCATATTATACGAATCGCTTTTAAAAAAACCCAAAACGTCGAAATAAATTCCTCAAACATAACACCTCATTTATATTTAAAAAATTAAATATAAGTTTTTCGTTAAAAACAATCTAATGTTCGAAAAAAACATGTGCCCATTAGCCTATTTAACTTCTAAATGGGCAATATATGCCCAATTCAAAAAAAGGAGGGGGTCCAAATGTGCCCAAATCTTTTAAAAGTTTGCCCATTTAGCCCATTTTTTTGATTTTGGGCACAAGTTGCCACCTCTACTCACCACTTTTATATCTTTTTCAAACTGCTTCTTCACAAAAGTAACAAATGACTTGAAAGTTGCAAAGGCATCTGACTTTCTGACTAGTAAATATGTCCAAACAGCTCTACTACAATCATCAACTATAGTGAGAAAATACTTATGATTCCCTATAGTTGGAACTTTATAGTGTCCCCAAATGTCTATATGAATAAGCTGAAATGGAACTTTTGAATGAGATTTACTAGTAGAATATAGAAGTTTAGTGAATTTTGCCATTGGACAAGTCAAACAAGAATTTTCATTAGAATGAGAGACACTTGCAGGAACAGAAGTAATGTGTTTGAAAGTAGAATCAGAAATGTGACCAAGTCTATGATGCCACAAACTGTGAGAGTTATTAAAAACACTAAATGCATAGTTTGTAGGGACAGAACAATTTGAGAAAAATGAAAATAGGCTACAATCTTCAAGAGCAGACACAACCATTGAAGAAAGTTGAGCATGAATTTGATCCAGAGGAAGATTGAGTAGATGATAGAGACCAGCTTGCTTTTTACCCAAGCCCAACACCTTCCTGGTTTTCAAATCCTGGATAACACATAATTTCTCATAAAATGTAACAAAGCAATGAGAATCTTTTGTTAGTTTAGAGACTGACAAAAGCCTGAATTTGAAGGAAGGTACTATGAGAACATTGTTCAACTTAAGTCCATTTTGTAAAGTAACATTGCCTACTTTTAAAATGACTAAAGTATGTCCATTTGGCAGATTAATAACCTGTTTACACTTAAGAGCCTCAACATCATTCAAATCAGTGTTATCTGGTGACATATGATCACTTGCCCCTGTATCAATTATTCATCCTTCTATAATCCCATTAACACAAGAAAAACAGTAGAGTGTACCTTCTCCAAAAGGATGTTCCAGTGCATTAGTCTCATCAGTGGTCTGATTGAAATGAGGAATACTCTTCATTAATTGTTCAAACTGCTTTGAAGTAAAGACCACATGACCACCAGTTTCAACCAATGCAGCTGTCTTTTTCACATTCCCTGAAGCAGTCTTCTGAGGAGCTTTACCTTTCTGTGACTGCTTATACTTGTAATGCCATGTGGGGTAACCAACTCTCTCCCAACATTTGTCTAGTGGATGCCACTTGTAGCCACATATGTTACACTTCTATTTGACTTCACCTTTGCTATAGAGAGCTGTAGATTCAACAATTGACTGTCCTGATCCAAATACCCCCCTTTGAGACTCTTCTTGTTGAAGCAAAGCACAAGCAGTCTCAACACTTGGAAAAGGAGAGTTTAACAATAACTGACTCCTTTGATGAGAAAATTTTTCATCCAAACCATTCAAGAACCGAAACAATCTTTGCTCTTCTTTCTTAGTACTCAAAGCAGGTAGAAAAACAGCAATTTCTGGGGTAATATTGACTATTCTTGGCAATTCATTCATTGAATCCAATTCTTCCCAAACACACTTCATAATTGTATAGTACTCACACACAGATCTTCCTGATTGCATAGTCTCATAAGTCTCTCTGTTCAACTTGTACTTATGTGACCCATTGCTGAGAGCAAATCTTTTCTCAAGTTGAATCCAAATTGCATAAGCAGTTCCAATGAACATAATGGATTTTGCAATTGATTCATACACTGAGTTCATTAACCAACTAATCACCAAATTATTACATGTATCCCACTGTTCTTGTAAATTCACATCATCTTGTGATCTTGGAACTGTTCCTCTGATGAAACCTAACTTTCTTTTGGTAGAAAGAGTAATTTCAACTGATCTTCTCCAAGAACGATAGTTTTGTGCTCCTAACAATTTCTCATTCACCACAAGAGTACCAGGGCCATCAGAAGGATGCAAATACAGTGGATTTTGGAACAAAAGGGATTGACTGTTTTGGCTAGTAGCATCAGTTGAAGAAGATGATGCTGCCATTGTTAACAAGTTGCGGAAGCTTCAACAATCTTGAAAGAACCGTTACAACAACCAAATGACTTAACAAATTCAGTCTTGAACAAGACACCTGAACTGAATCACTTTACCAGAATGCAGATGAAAATTTGATAGTTATGGATGAAAGAATTGTGATAAGAATGATGGAGAAATGATGTTTTGATAATGATCGGAAATAGTTAGTTACGGTGGTTTATGGTGATCGGAAAAGTTAGTTATGGTGGTTACGGTTGTGACGGTTGTAACTGATCAAGAACTCATTACTGATCTCTGATACCATGTTGACAGTAATGAGTAGAGAGAAACACACATTTCACACAGTGAAAATGATTCTCCTTATTACTCCAAAATGAAAGATACAAGAGGTTTTTATACAGAAGAAAAACAGAGGAAAAGAAATAACAGAAAAGATACAAAACAGACCCTACACTATCTCAATGTTCCATCTGAGCCCTTCAACTTTTAACCAACTCCTCTTTTACACAAATTGATTAATAAATACAGTGATTGTATACATTTATTCTTGAACAAATACGAGTGATTCTTACATAAATTTGTGTGTGATTAAACCTGGGCAACATTTAAGCATTTAATTTTTTTAATCCACGCATATATAAACATACAGCAAATTAAAAACTTTCAGCACAATATATGGAGGAATATTCTGATAGTCATCCATCTCGAAAAGCTGGTTTATCTAACAATGAGTATTATTGTTGGATACAGTACCTTTCACAACTTGTGTTGTCTAATGGCAAAATATATAAACACTGGAGTATTATTAGAAACATGCCCATTTGGCAAAGAAAGCTGGTAACCTAAATTTGGAGGTTAAAGAAAAAGACAAGAACCTCAAAGCAAACAGAAACGGTGTTAATTATATGTTATATATATTCTTTAAAAAAATAGACACAAGAACTTTTGGAGTTTAATAAATGTTCTTTTGTGTATTGTCTTCACCTCCTAATGATGTCACGTACTTAATAAATAAATTAGGCGCTCAGGGATTGAAACGAAAGTCACCGATAATGTCTTTATCCTTACATGATCAAGAAAACGAAAGCTTGTTATTTTAGTTTGAATTCGTAATATATCATTAAGGTTTTTCTTTCAAGTGGCACATACTGTACTATTAAACATGCTAATTACGTACGCAAACTGTACTTTCACAGTCTTATCAATAAAGACAATTTTTTATTTTTTTTTAATAAATACATATTACACAAAGTAATCAACAATCTCCGTGATATGTGTTACCAATCATAACTTATTAACTTAGCTGGTAATAAAAGCACGATCGCTTTTGTTAGTAAAAAGAAAGTATAGTATAAGCATGTTGCTAATATTGCTAAACAGATACGGAGTATTAGACAAAATGAGCGCAAATTAAACTGCGATTTTGCTTACTTTTATACAAGGTTGTAAAAATCGCTAGGCGCTAGTGAGACAGTCGGGTAGGGCCTAGCGATTAGTCGGTTAATCGGGGATTAATCGGATTAGAATTTTTATACACAAAATTGTAATATTAGATATTATATTATAATATATGTATGACATAAGTATAGAACATCAAAGTTCAAATATTTCAAGTGTTCAAATATAAACATAATACATAATTCTTCAAAGTTTAAAGTCAAACATAAATATTATTCGGTTTGTTGACCATTTTTAAACGATCTTTGACCGATTAATCGGTTTGTTGACCCATTTTTATGCGATTTTATCCGATTTTTAAGCAATTTTGTTGATCGATTTTTAAGCGATTTTGTCCGATTAATCCGATTAGATCGATTTTGTCCGATTAATCGGTTTGTTGACCGATTTTTAAGCGGTCTTTGACCAAACCGATTAAATAGCCGATTATGATAAATCAAGGCAGTTAGTGAGCGATCAGCGATTATGCAAAGATTAATCGGCCGCCTGGACCGATTTTTACAACAGAGCTTTTATAAGTACTATAGCTCTATCCAGAATGGTGCAACAGCTCTAAGACTATGAAACGTTATGAAGTGATCAAAAGAGGTTTGATATTGGTTATATTATTTAGTAATGTAGAAACCTACGTCGATCTGATGGTTGTGAATGAAACGAAAAAACACTCGGTGTATTTAGGCTATATAGCACGATTGGGTTTCTAACCTTCATTTGAGTTTCAATAGAGATAACATGGGTAGGCCCATAAAAATCACCCTAACATATGAGCCAACTACTATGTGCCTTCACAAGCCAGAAAATCCCGTATACGCCCCAAATACATACAAACTTGAGATACAAAATTAAGCCCATAACATGAAAAGGCTTCAGAATGATAAACTGATAATTTCATCTTTGTAAGAGAAGGTACAAAATGTGAAATTAATTTTTCAAGAGGTTTCAATTTGATAATTGGAGAACTCAATGTTATGCAGAAAAAAATAAACTTATCTCATTGAACAATAAAAGGTCAAAAAAAAATATATATAAAAACATATGTGTCGATTTTGTAAAAAAAAAAGCAAAATATAATATGAGATAAGTAATAAAGCTTTAGTTGTTAAATTTTAAGTAATTATATGAACTTAAGTAAACCTATTAGGTTTCATGTTTTTTTAATAACTTTATAAATTTAATAAATAACCTCTAGACTTTATACTTCCTATACTTTACTTAAAAAACTTAACTTATATGTTGTTGTTATTTATAAATTTCAAAATAAAAGCATGAGTTGTAGAGACACGCAAATGATACACGAGATCGTACATATACGAAATACTCATATTATAAAAAAGAGTCGTCGTCAGAAAGAACCCCCCCCCCACCCCATCCGTCTAGCGAATTTTTAAGGGAAAAATACACTAACCGATTAAAATTTTCCATTTTTTTCTTCTTCGTTTGATTGTGTTTGACTGTTCCTTCACTACCTGATTGATTGTTAGTAATTCTAAATCGTTCCTAAGCCTTGGTAGCCAATTGTTAATCGTCAGAATAATTTTTGGTCGATTGGGGTTAGACGGTTTTAGGGTTTCTTGTCAATCGATTATTAATCTTACGTGTGTGTTTCAGAGGTTGTAATACTGCTCTAATTCGTTTATCATATCCTTTTCTATCAGTCACTTGATTGACTAGGGTTCATATTCGTCTTAGGGTTGCGTTTTATTTTTAACACTTTTAGGGTTTACATCTAATTTGTTGCGCTGTTGTGTTTGGAGCTCTTGGGTGACGTGGGTTATTCTACTTTTTGGTTGTGGTTGTTTATCTAGGGTTGGTTGCATGTTTAAGGATGAAAAGTGGGTTATCGAGAGGGGGAGGATGTTAAACAAAAATAGGGTTTGAATGGTGGCTATTCAGCTGTGATCAATGGGAAGAATTGTGATGGTGGTTCGAGTATTTTAAGCTCGGACCAGGTTTTGGAGAAGAACAATATAAACAGTGAGTTTCTCCTTTGGAAACCATGGCTGGACGATCTGTGATCAATGTCTCGAACAATGAAAGTGATGGTAACTTGAACACAGGTGGTGTGAACTGTGAAGTCCTCAATGGCTGAAAATATTAGTGCTATTGAAAGCCGAATGCTAGAGGGAAAGCTAGTGTTAGTGAGTGATGATGGGAAACCAATAAAGCAAGGTGTTTCTGTTATTGACAAGACCACACGTGAAGCTTGTGATAGTTTCGATGCTGCAATGAAAGAGATAAACTCCAAATCGATACTAGTGGGTGTGTTTTGGTGAAGGAAAATGGTACTAATGTCGTAGTATAACCGGCTATACAAACAACCCTTATATCGTTTGCTAGTGTGGTTAACAATGAATCAGTTAATTGGAAGGTTAATTTTAGATCTTTTGATTCGGGTAAACCTTCTAACGACTTGGCTGATGTTCAAATTCCTTTGTCCTCTATTTTGGAAGTTCATTCACGATTTGAAGTAAGCTTGTATGGTTACTTTGTGGGCAACAGAGTTGCATTTTCGGTTGTTGAGCACTACGTGAGGAATGCATGGGAGAAATATGGTATTATTCGTGCTATGATGAACTCGAAAAGTATTTCCTTTTCCAAGTTTTCATCGGTTGAGGCTATGAATAGAGTTTGGAGAATGGAGTATGGTTTATTCGATTCATTCCTATTATATTGAAGAAGTGGACGCCTAATGCAAGTTTGTTGAAAGAAAACTTGTGCTCGATTTTGATTTGGGTTAAAATACATGATATTCCAATTGTGGCCTTTACTAAGGATGGATTGAGTGTTGTGGCAACTAGACTTGGTAATCTGATTATACGTGATTCTTACACTAGTACTATGTGCATGCAATCATGGGTGCGTTTGAATTATGCGCATGCGTTAATTGATGTTAGAGCTTATCGGAGCTTAAGGAAAACATGGTTATAGCTATTCCGAATTTGGAAGGTGCGGGTGATGAGCTTCATACGGTTAGGGCGGAGTACGAATGGAAACCGCTTAGGTATGGAGTGTGTATGGTCTTTGGTCATGTTGATGAGACATGTTTGAAGAGTGTTGTTGATGAATCAAAAAAGAAAAATAGCAAGAATAATGATGGTTTTCAACATACTTCTAGGTAAGCTAAACAGGTATATAAACCGATTTCAAAGAAGAATGGTGCTAGTACAAGTAGTATAAAGAAGAATCCTAAAAACCTAGTCAAGAGGCATGTACTTTGACAACCGTTTGATACTCTTAGGACAGTGGATTGTGATACTACACATGTGAATGAGGTTCATCTAATGTAGTTGGTTTGAATAATGGAAAGAACAAGGTAAGTGATGTGGCTAATGAGGATAGTGACAATGAAGTGAATGAGGTTTTTGACAAAACAATAGGGTTTATGCCATCCAATAATGGAGGTGGAACTGGAAGGAAGAGCTTACATGAGCGCTAGAAAGAAGATTATGATAACAACCCATAGATTTTGGTTTTAAACACAAATGGTGTGTTTATTTTTTTTTTGCCTATAATGGGCAAAGATGTGAGATTCACTAACAACCTATGTACTGAAATGTTTTTTGGAGTAATAATATTTACCTGGTGTAAAAAACCCTTTACCTAAAAAAAATACTCATGTTATTCATCTTTATGAGATTAAGTAAGGATGTCCGGAATTTTATTTTACTATCCATGTTAAATAACGACTCATCACGAGTTTATATATTAAATACGGCTAAAGTTAATATTAACAAGAATATAGATATCAAAACGAAAGCATGCCACAAAGTTTTTTTTTGTTGGTAAAGGGTCTCTATACCCGGTGAATAAAATAAATAAATAATAAGTGTTAATTACATGAGAGAGTGGCCATGAACCACTTTCGACCATTTGCAAAAGCAAACAACAATGTTTCAAACACACTCAAAACAAACAACCAAAGAATATAAACTTAAATTTGACCACTTCGACTAAAACAAAATTTATTACAGTAACAAATCCACCAAGTGATCTAAACCCAAGCTGCTACATGATGCCAATAGGGATCTTCCAAACCTTCAAGGTCTTCATCACATTCGTAGTTCTTTTGAAACGTAACGAAACAAGTTTTAACCTGGTGATTTCAAAAATAATGTCACAAACTTGCTCCTCCTTCCTTGTGCCTTTAGAGTATAGTCGCCTATTTCTCTCTTGCTAAACAAAATAACATGATGCCGCAAACAAGAGATGAGACACCACACTAACCAAAGAACGTGTAGAGGAAATAAGGGTCAGCCGTGTCGTGCTGTTTTCCAATCTTGAAGGCATGTTATGCTAACCATCCCTGTGCGTTACAAGCACCCAAACCTTTAAAGAATAAGGGCACACAAAGAACAAATCCTCATGTAACTCCTTTATCATCTTACATAAAGTACAACGAAGCAGGTTTAACTCAGCATTCTCACCAACATCCCAATGCCTTAACTTGTCTTGTGTCTTAAGTTTACGAGACACGATAAGCCATTGATAAAATGCATGTTGAAGAATGAAAAATGAAAAGTATACCATACGAAACCATGCATCCTCATGGCATCTGGGAGGAATTGGTTCCCACACAGCCTTGACAACAAACTCACATGTATGACTCTGCTTCCAAACTATAGTATCCTCTTTATTTTCATCAAGTAAATGATTTGGTAATATATTATGATTTGGATACTAGTCATACCATGCCTAATAAGGATTTAAAATGTACATTTAAGGGGGTCATTTAAGCTATAAACTAATGTATTTATGATAAAATATTGCTTAAATTCGTTCCTTTTCACTTTTTAAGTACTTTGGAAGAAAAAGTTTGTTAGGATTTAGAAAATCCATGAGTTACAGAGTCGGTCACCTCAAGTATATGTTCTCGTTAGAAAGCCCGTAGTCGTAGTTTTGTTATGTTAATAAGTAGTCTAATATGTAACACCATGGAGGACGGACGGGTCTTTACCCACTGTATGCCTGATCCACAGCTCGTAGGAGGCGTATTTTGTAAAACACTATAAATACCCTCTACCTCCCAAGGTAGAGGGTTGGAGCTTCAATACCATTTTTCTTTGTTTCACATAGTTCCCAACTCTTTTCTCTTTCTCTCTCTAAAACTTTCTGTCTCTAAACCCTTTCATACGCCTCTTATATGATTTGTGTTATGTGTTTATGAAATCCAATAGCTAACAATTGGTATCAGAGCCATGGTTTGATCACTCATCTTTCATGTTCTTGGTTTTAGTGGACTTCATAAGGTTTTAGGGGTTAAAAGTGTTTAGAAGAGTTTGAATCATTTGGATCATTTCTAGCGTTAAAGTTTGGATTTTGATTGTACTATTGTGTTTTGAATCATCATATGTGCTTAGGTTTTGAATTGGAAGGCTTGAATCATCGTGGTTGGTTGTTTTTGGATTGTAAAGTGGTTGTTTTTGAAAGTTGTACTAAGCGAGTTGAGTCTCGTATAACCTTTCTTCGAAGCGAGTTGGGGTGTTGCTTGAAGCGAGTTGCCATCTTTGCGAGTTGTTACTTAAGCGAGTTGTCGCCTAAGCTAGTTGCTTTGAAAGCGAGTTGTCTGTTTTATCGAGTTGTCTATTAAGCGACTTGTGTTCTTGTGTTCTATGCGAGTTGTGCTCTAAGCGAGTTGGTTTATGCGACTTGGCTATTAAGCGAGTTGTCTCTTTATGCGACTTGTGTTCTATGCGACTTGTCTTTTAAGCGAGTTGACCTCAAAGCGTGTTGACCACTAAGCGAGTTGATTAAGCGAGTTGACCTCAAAGCGAGTTGGTTAGGGTGCGACTTGTCAAGTTCACTACTTGTCTATCGAGACTTGTCACTTCTACGTGCTACATTTTACGGTTGTTCTTTTGATTTTGTAAAATCCCGTGAAAGAGTCAATTTCCCGATTTAATCAAAGAATAGTAAAATCCCGTTGAATTTGTAATCATGTCTAACAACGTACCTACTATCGTCTCTTCTGTTGTTGATGACGTTCAAGCTGATGGATCCGACACTCGTCCTCCTATGCTTGACAGAACTGATTATGACTCATGGGCTCAACGAATTAGGTTGTACTGTTTGGGAAAGGAAAATGGGGTTAACATTCTCAAATCAATTGATGAAGGACCTTATCAGATTGATACTACCAAAGACATACTTGAAACTGCTGCGGATGGTTCAGTGATCTTAGGTTTGGACAGACCAAAGACGTATGATGAGCTCAATGAAAAGGAGAAAAAGAGATACGATGCTGATATCAGGGCTTCAAACATTATACTTCAGGGTCTACCAAAAGACATCTACAAGTTAATCAATCACAACACTAAAGCCAAGGCAGTTTGGGACAATGTTAAGATGCTTCTCTCTGGTTCTGAACTGACCAAAGAAGACAGGGAATCTCAATTGTATGATGATTTTGAGAACTTCAAGATGAACCATGGAGAAAGTGTCACTGAATACTATGTGAGGTTCCACAAACTTGTGAATAATATGAGGAATATCAAAATGACCATGCTAAATATTCAACTCAATTCAAAGTTTGTGAACAACATGAATCCCGAATGGCACAAATTTGTCACCTCAGTTAAGCTAACCAAAGGATTAAGGCACACCAACTATGAGCAATTTTATGCCTTCCTACTTCAGAATGAGAAGCATGCTATGTTTGAACGAATGATTCTTGAAAAGTTCAAAGCTAATCATGGAGATGCAAGCTCATCAAATGACTCAACAGCATTCTACACAAATGTAGGAATTACCACCAAAGCTTCTCAAGTCGTACCAACGGGTAACGGTAACCACAAGCCCATTCCAGATCCATCATATAAGCCTCCAGACCCAAACACAATCATGGAACATTTCATCAATCAACTGGCTCTTATGGTTAAGCAAAATCTGAACCTCACTCCACACACTAACAATGATATCAGAAATGCATCCAATCTACACAATCATGCTATTATCTGAGATGGTAAGATCATGGTGCAACCAGTGCAAGGAAAACAGTATGAACAAGGAAATGGTGGAGTAGGTGGAGGGTATGTGGCTAATCAGAACCGTGGAAGGAATGCAAATTAAGGACAAAGAAAGCCAATCAAGTGCTACAACTGTGGTGGTGAAGGACATATTGCAAGGAACTGCACATCTCCAAAACACCCTCAAAATGCAGAGTATTTCAGGGACAAGATGCTGCTGGTGCAAGCTCAGGACAGTGGAGCGGTTTTGGATGAAGCAGAGTTGCTGTTTCTTGCCAAGGGAAATGCCAAAACCTATGATGCTGATGTGGATGAGCAGCCAATTCAGGAAATATGTCACAATCATCAAAATGCCTTTCAAGTTGCTGAATGTGATGCATTTGACTCTGATGTCGATGATGAACCTACTGCCCAGACAATCTTCATGGCTAGCATTTCACCAATGGTCTCTCCAAAGGTCTCATCACCACAACAGGCTGGTCCATCCAAAGATTCAATCATTTCAGAGGTATTAAAACTATACGATGAAGTTGATGAGCAAGAGATGCATAACAAAGTACAATCACATGAAACTAATGAATCAGATATACATAATGTGGGTAATAGTAATATTGTCCCATATGATCAATATGTGATACAAAGTGAAAGTGAGATCGTACCAAGTGATGCATCTTCTGCAGTCAATGATGACTATGTTTTTGATGAATACACTGCATGTGCCCCTGATGATTCTGTTATCTCTGAACTGAATGCCTATAAAGAACAAGTTGCCATTTATGAACAACGTGCTAAGTTTGAGTTAACTACTCGTGAGCAGGAAATGGATGACCAAATGCGTACAATTATTAGAAAAAGTAATTTTAGGGAAGAAATATTAAAACAAGAGCTAGATTCCTTAAAAATCAAAGTAAACAAAACTGTTAAGCAAAAGCAAGAACTTCAAGAAAATGTTAAAGTGCTTAAACAGGAATTTAATGCTAAGGAATCAAAACTTTTAACTGATTTTTCCAACCTAAAAACTTTGAAAAACAAGCTTGAAAACAAGTTGTACGTACAAGGGAATACCATTCGGACTGCTCACATGATCACTAAGCACATAGTCTTAAGCGATAAGCATAGTATTCCCCTCGTAGAGGAGCCAAATCCCGAGTACTGTAAAAAGGCTAAAGCTTTCCATAAAATTGTATATGATGGTAATGAGATCCTTAAGCCTAGGCAAACACCATCGTGTATTGGAAGCACGGAAGAGGATAGAAAATTAGAAGATGCCTGGAGAAAATGGATAAGAAGCTAAAAGATCCTCAATGTAAAAAGCAAAACATAACGATCAAACCCCATGATTACACTAAAGAATATTGGATTTCCCTGAACATGTTTAAGCCTCAAACTCAATTAACCCCAGAACAAGTTTTTTGGAAAAAGGACATAGATATGCAAAAAGCTAATGTACTTGTTGAAACAAACACTCCCCTTAGGAAAATGCCTCTAGCTACTGTGTATCCTCCGAATACACAAATGCATTTAGTTCCTAGAACCCTTTCCACTAAGAGCAAGACCTTAATCATCCTGTATGTTGTATATCAACTATTCGTTGATTTTGAGAAGACATGTAAGAAGAGAATCACACCTATAGGGATAACTGAAGGGGAAAGAGGTTTTGAGCAAACTAAAGAATGCTATTTAACTGAGGTCATGCCTTTTTTTAAACAATTAAAAAATCAATTTGAGAGTCTTCAAAAGAGGATAGACTCTCAGAGATTAAAGAAATGGAAAAAGAATTTGACGCAATGATAGTTGAGGTCAATAATTATGAACGGGAACTCAAAAATAATGAAATTGAAAGGAAGAATCTGCATATCTTAAATGAGAACTTGATATTGAGTTGTGTGGCTCAAGATGTGTTTTATACTGTTACTAAGTATTCTATTACTGCCTCTCAATTTCATGAATTATCTGTTGCTTTGAAAGTTTCCCATGATCGTGTCATTGAGCTTGAAAACAAAAACTCAAAACTAAATGAGAAAATTGACCAGGATGATCACGATAATTTGGTAAAACACTTTTCTAAGCTGAAAGTTGAGCATTTTGATTTGCAACTAAAATATCAAAATCTCAAAAAAAATGTTAAAACATCAAACATCAAGATATCCTCGGATGTTCCAGAGTTTGATGCAGTTTTTGAAATAAACAAATGTGACAAACTGATTTGAGCTCACTGTAACACGATCAGAAAGTTGAAAACCCAAATTTCACAATTAAAGGGTGAAAAGAACAATGTGACTGGCTCCCAAATGCCTCCTCCTTTAGATTCTCAATTTTCTCAAAACTTTCATCTTCAAAACATCATTAACGTATTACAACAAGAAAATGAGAGTTTTCTAGAAGAAAATGAAAAGGTCAAACGACACTTCAAAGATTTATACGATTCAATGAAAGTCACTCGTGACAAGAACAATGAAAAAATAACTTCGTTACAAAAGGAAATTGAGAATCTGAAGAATCAGGTAAAAGGGAAAATGCCACTTGTCTTTAATGAGAATGTTGCATCAAAGGCATTTGCAGATTCTAAATATACTGTGACTGTTAAATATATTCCTCCTCATCTTAGAAACAATGAAATTGTGTTTCATGATTACTTTTATCATCTTAAGGATATTCTAGAATGCCTTCGTGAGATTGTAGAAGAAGATCGCATAAATAAACCACTTGATAGTGAAGTTAGGTATGCTTGCTTATATGCCAAACGATCTCAAGAGCTTTTAGAATGTTTAAGAGCAACATGCCCAAGATCCTTTTGTAAGAATGATAAATTTATTATGCCTTGATCTATGCCCAGTGTTAAGAAAGTGAACTTTAAAGTGCCTTCAAGTAGTTCAGATCCCAGCACTTCTAAACCTGAAATTCAAAAAGTAGCAAAACCAACTAATGTTCCCATTCCCTCTATAGGAGTAAAAACTGACACCAAAGCGAGCAGGTCAAAACCTCAAGGCAACACAAAGAATGATCGGACCTTGCAAGCTAGGAATGTTCAGTGGAAGAGAGTAGAAGATCACCTTAGGAAGAATGAAACTATGTTGAATAAAACGAATCGTGCTGATTCTAGTGTTAGCTCTAAGCATGATGTAATTAATGCGAATTCTGCTACTTTTGGCAAAACATGTAATGATGATTGCTTGGTTTCTGTTACTAATCATGTATGTGGTGTGAATGATTTGATTAATGCTGTTAAATACCCAGTTAAAATCGTTAATGCCAACAATCATGTTAAGAAGGATAGAAATCAATGGTGGAAGAAGGTTAGAAAACATTGGAAACCCACGGGAAGAAAATTTAGTAATGTAGGTTATCAGTGGATACCTACTGGCCGCAAATTTAATCTTAATGAGTTGTGCCCTAAATTATCTAAGTCAATTCCCATTAGGAAATGGATGCCTACCGGTGGAACTATTCCTTTAAGAAGTGAACATACTTTGAATAGGTCTAATGCGTACACTAGCACTGCATCTATCCTTAATGATTCCATTGATTCTGCTTCTGATGTGGGTGTTCCAATCACTGTTACTAACCAAATGGAACCCATTCTTGCATGGGGGTCCCAATTATCAAGTTATCCATTCTTGTCTGTGTTCAACTGCAGGTCGTTCAAATTGTTCTGTGGTACTTGGACTCAGGCTGTTCCAAGCATATGACTGGAGACCGGTCACGGCTCGTGAACTTCGTGAGTAAATTCATTGGGACTGTTAGATTCAGAAATGATCACTTTAGAGCTATTTTGGGTTATGGAGATTATGTTGTTGGAAGTAGGGTGATCTCCAGGGTATACTATGTTGAAGGTCTTGGTCATAATTTGTTTTCTGTTTGTCAATTATGTGATTCCGATCTAGAGGTGGCTTTTAGAAAACATACTTGCTTTGTTAGAGAACTTGATGGTGTGGAACTTTTAAGAGGAACACGTGGTACAAACCTATACACCATCTCTATCGAAGATATGATGAAGTTTTCTCCAATCTGCTTGTTATCAAAGGCTTCAAAAACAGTCATGGTTATGGCATCGTCATCTCAATCACTTGAACTTCGCCACCATTAATGATCTTTCCGGAAAGGACCTAGTAAGAGGCTTACCCTGATTAAAGTATGAAAAGGATCATCTTTGTTCAACATGCCAATTGGGAAAAAGCAGGAAATATGCCCACAAACCCAAACCCGCAAACTCAGTTATGGAAGTTCTTCATACTCTTCATATGGATTTGTGCGGACCTATGAGAGTGCAAACAATTAACGGGAAGAAATATGTGTTAGTCGTGGTTGATGACTACTCTCGTTTCACTTGGGTTATGTTCTTGAGGACAAAGGATGAAACTCCAGATGTCATCATTAAACTTATCAAACAGCTGCAGGTTCGACTTAACAAGACTGTTAGAATCATCCGAACAGACAATGGAACTGAGTTTGTTAATAAAGAACTTAGTGAGTTTTATGAAAGTGTTGGAATCAGTAATCAAAGAAGTGTTCCACGAACTCCTCAACAAAACGGTGTAGTTGAAAGACGAAATCGAACTCTGGTGGAAGCCGCAAGAACAATTGATAACGCTACACGCGTCGTTCGGGGTCAAAGGAACTTCCTTTTTGTCGAGCAAGTTTTTCAACACCCTAGGCAGTGAACCTAATCGTTGTAGTGTACTATTAGGGTAAGCCACGGGTATTGATATCGTTGTCTAGGGGAATAGGAATGCTAGTGAGAAGTTACTACGCTAAGGTTGGGGTTGAGGAAGATTATTTTTTATCTTTTTATATTTTTAAGAAAAGGAAAGGTACGAATCTCGGGGTTTGGATTTGGGGGGTTGGTATTGCTACCGATTACTCTACTTATCTAATTATCTAATCTAAGGTGTATGTAGTCTATGTCTAATTATTGTGTGCTCGTATGATAGTTTAAAGATGTGTTTACTTAGGTTTTACTACTCCTTAATTATCTCCTATTGGTGGTTGAATTGTCACGTTCTTATTCTTAGTTGCGTTGTGTGTCTAAGGTTGTAGGGTATGTGTTTCTCCCTAACTCTTTGAACTTACCAAAGGGTCTCGTCTACAAAACCCACTAGGGATAATAAACTCTTACTCTAAGGCACTCTTTGGATGGTTTAGCTTACAACTACTCAAGGAGTTATATTCTAAGGTTCACAAAGATTTAATCAAGCATTAAGTACACAACGAATGACCTATCGCATTACTAGATCATTAATCAACTAAGATAAGAGACAACCAATCAATATTCAATAATTAAGTTTCATATTCTCTAAGCAAACACACAAGTAAATTAGCCGGACATGGAGAACATGCAAGCATACACACAAATAATCAAAGACATAATTGTATTAATGAAGTAAAACACTTATCTTGGTGTAAGATAGGGTTTGGAACCCTAAAATACTGTACAAGACAGCCGTGGTTCGGTTTAGGTTTTTACTCCAAAAGACTACACACAAATACTAAAAAATTCGGATTCTATATATAAGATTACACATGCGACGGCGTCACCTTATGTTTTGTGATGCCGTCGTGTCGCCGTCATTAGGGTTTCGTCTTGGCCACGTTAGACTTGCGACGGCGTCACCTTATGCTTGTGACGTCGTCCTCTTCAGCTTCTGACGCCGTCTGGATTGCATCTAGGCCGTCTGAGTTGCGATGGCCTACTCTTTTATAACTTGACGTCGTCACTTGAAAATAGGAGTTTTGGCTTCTGTCCCATCACAAAATCCTCCGACGGTGTCGCGTATAAGCTGTGACGCCGTCACCTTATGTTTTCAGCAGCTTTGAGTGTCTCGATTCTGACTTTGGCCATTTTCTTCGTATATTCGCGCCTTTTCGTCCAAATAAGTGCCATTCCAGCATTTTGCCTTCAAGAGACCTAAAAAGTGAAAAGGAACAATATTAAGCAATAACGGATACAAAAGTGATCAAATAAGGGCTTAAACGACCCCTCAAAAATGTACCTTTTAAAACTTTATCAAATATCCCTACACTTGGTATTTACTTGTCCTCAAGCAAATGTGCTTTTAGCCAATTAATTTATAAGTTAGGGGTCATGAAGCATTAGTTTAAAACGGTCCACAACACATATAAGCCCCGCAAAAGTCATAACAAGCACGGAAATTACATACTAGCACCTCACATGGGGTGTTTGGATACTCACATCTCTCTCGGGTGTATATGAAATATAACAAATTAGAATTGGAAGACAAACACTCATTAACCGGTCCTAGTACATAGATTACCATAGGCTTGAGAATAGATCAAACCTCCATCGCTTTGGCGTAAGCACCTAGGAAAGACTATCAAAGAGGTCTTTAAAGGGTTGTAATGTTAGGCTTACGGTAGGGAAACAAAGGGTTTGGTGGGATAGGCTATTTAGTGGTGGCAAGTCAAAAATCTTATTGTTACAAGCATACGAAGAATGGCGTTGCTAAGCCAAGAC
Organism: Chrysanthemum seticuspe; assembly: GCA_019973895.1. Taxonomy (NCBI): domain Eukaryota; kingdom Viridiplantae; phylum Streptophyta; class Magnoliopsida; order Asterales; family Asteraceae; genus Chrysanthemum; species Chrysanthemum seticuspe. The sequence goes on along the minus strand of BPTQ01000001.1, from coordinate 276,103,973 downwards.
TAGACACTCTAGACTGTAGCTAACTGAAATAAACAAACATAAATTTAAAGGATAGATGTAGGATGGTAGCCCGTTTTTTTTTTAATCATACACTTTTACTCTACCATCCTCTACGGTAATATCAAAATGATAGGGATTTATAGGCACATCCCTACACTTGAGTTTTTATTACCCTAACACTAATTTGACCCGAATTGAAAAAATAAAACACTTGGGGTACATTATTACGCGAACAAAGGGAATTTGAATTTAACGTTCCCTTCCCGTCATTTCATAAACTTTAACTTTTCCCATGAATCCCAATCGTCCCAAAACTGTATACAAAGGATATGACTCGACTTAGCAACTCATGCAAGCAACCAGATAATTGAACTAAGGGTTTAGGGTGATAACAATAATGCACTAAAAGTGAGTGCATACATGGTAGGCTAAGGCGATTTGGGTGTATATTTGGGGGTTGGGTGTAAACAATGCTCTTCATTGATATTCCGGAAAAACCGAAACATCACGAGAACCGCGAAAAGGATAGGCTCTGAGGGGTTAACTAGGGGTATCGTGTACTAAAGATGAGTACAACGCAAAGGGTGTGGGGGAATTACTCAACCAATGTGGAAAAAGTAATTATATTACGGGTATCAAACAAGGGTTATCCTAATGCCTCTTATCATTTAGTTATTCCTAACTACACAAGTGTAGTCTTACTAGCGATCTCGGAATTCATCACAAAACAAGTTCTAGAATCTATTATACTACCGGTTCACACCCTAAGCATTAAAGATGAATGCTTTAATTCCTACTAATTTAAGGGCGATCCTCACATTTTGGGTGGAATTTAGGTGGTAAAGGGTTTTTGTGCTAGTCATGCAACTTCCTATCCGTAAGACGCTTTTGTTAAGACTAATGACCCACTCCTATATGTCATGAAAAATTTTAAATTTGGTGCCAAAATTACCCTAACCGACATTTTCTCATGGTTTATTACACAAATACAATTGGACAAAGCAAATAATCAAGGATAAGCATAGTTTCAAAGTTCCCGTTTTATTTTCCCTCCCTAAACTTAAACTGAACATTGTCCCCAATGTTCCCCAAAAGTATCAAAGTTATGATAATGGAAGGTAATTAAAAACGAAAGAAACTAGTACTCCCCTGAGTAGCTCGGTAGGATCCGTGTGTGAAGTAGTGGTTAAATCCTTTCCAAGAAAAATTTATGCGTGAAAAGCTCCTTCCAATCTTATGTAACTTTTTCTTGATAAATTAAACCTGCACACTTGAAGAAAACAAACGAAACCTTCACGTAAAATCGGCGGTAATAATATATATAAGACTCGATTTAAACTAGGATATAATGCTTGTGGAATGGATGTTTACAGAATTTCTGGAAAATTAAGACCTGGAAAATTCCAATTTTTTTTTAAGTAGCTCAGAAAACGAGAAAAAAACAATCTGTTGTTTTTACTCCTTCCTGACGCCGTCAGGTTGCGATCCTGACGCCGTCAGGTTATCCTGACAAAAACTGGTCTGCGATTTTCTGGAAAAAATTCTGGAAAATTTACATCTTTAAAATATGGAAAAATTTCTGCAAAACATCCGTTATGACTCGATACAAGCATTTGACTCGAACAAACACACATATATATCTTTTAGTTAATTGTTATTCTCATGTTTACGTTTCTTTTGAAAACGTGTGTAATCCTCCCTACACTTATCCCTTATGTAAAATACCTTTATATGCAATTAAGACGAGGTTAAAAACAAAATAAAGCATTTTCACAAATTTAAACATGAGAATAAACCATCAATAAAATACATATGACACTAACAAGCAAACAATTAAGCATGGGTTGCCTCCCACGAAGCGCTTTTCTTTATTTAAGAGTCTTGTAGCTAGACTCGTAGTCGTGCTCCTACGTACCGATATAAGTAAGCCTATCCTCAACAATGTCATAAGAATCAAACTTATCATTCAAGTTCCTAGTAGTACGTTCGGTTAGATATGCCTTTTCAAACTTCTCTCCATCGGGATCTTAGATTGTTATCCTAATGTGCCACTCTCCATCACCGTCACTAGGCGGTCTATCCCAATCCCATTTGTGTTTGGATTTCTCAACTTTCCACTTATTCATGACAAGGTTGACGGGCAAGCTTCCTAGGAACTCGGTCATCTTCCTAAATACTAAGGCGTCCTCGAACGGGTTCACTTCCATGTCCCTAGCCATTTATTTTTCTCGGAAAGTTGCTTTACTAGTGAAGGCTTCATCTAGGTAAAAAGGTCTTTGGGGGCCTATGAGGTTCTTATCTATCCAAGGTCCATATCTAGAAGGCTCTCTATCCAACCTAATCTCATGTGGGATTTCCTCTTCTTTGTAGTACGTATGCTTTTTGACATCGTAAATTGACCTAGCACTGCCCTCTCCTACCACTATCTTGGACATCTTACAATCGATGATGGCACTAGCGGTAGCTAAGAATCCTCTTCCTACTAGTAATGGGCATGTCGGGTCCTTATTCATGTCTAGCACATGAAAGTCGGCCAAAAGAGTCAACTCTCCTACGTGTACTACCATGTCTTTTATTATTCCTACCGGACGTGGAACACTACCGTCCGCTAGACCTAAGATGGTTTCCGTTGGTTCTATTTTACCAAAGTTAAGGCTTCTGTGGAGGGACAACGGAACAAGATTGATGCATGACCCTAAGTCGGCTAGAGCGTCGATAGGTTTGGAAGTTCCAAGCCTACACGGAAGAGTAAATAGCCCGGGATCGTCTAACTTCTTAGGTAAATTATTTCGAACAAAAGCGGACCCATGTTTTCCAAGCTTAAGTTCTAACTCATATTTTTCTTTTAAAGCATTATAATAAGATGTGTGAGCTAAGACCTCTAGAATCGGTTTTTCTTGTAGGAGTTCCTTGTACTCCTCCTCTAAACTAGGTTTGGATTCTTGGTTGACGGGTTTCTCAAGAGTAGGTTCTACCAACGGTGCAGGGCCTTGGTACCTCATTTTGGATGGCTTGGAACCCTTTTTGATAGCATTTACCGAGTGAACCGTTGGGTGTGAGGGGCATGGATGTGCATTCTCCCATGGTGAACAAGAACATGAAGTCGATGAAATCGAATTCACTTTTGGGTTCTTTATAGTATCACTTGGGAGTGCTCCAACTTCCCGTTCATTGAAGGCTTTTAAGAGGGCATCAAGCTTGTTTGTCATCTTGCTTTGTCTTTGCTTAAAATCGGCTTCAAGCTTAGTCAATCGAGTTTCTTGAGATGACAGGAATCTAGATGCAATTTCCTCAAGATTAGTGGGGTTCCCGGTGTTTAGAGAGTTGAACCTATTAGGTGGACTAGATGAGCTTTGGGGTGTGCTTGAGTTTTGGTTCCACTTAAGGTTAGGGTGATTTCTCCATGAGGGGCTGTAAGAGTTTCCTAAGTTGTTTTGTTCGGGCTTGAAAGTGTACCACTTCTCTCCCGCTCCGTCGGTACGCATGGAGGCGTAGTCCGCAAAAGCTTGTTCGGGGAGTCTTGTGCAATCACGAGTGTCATGGGGACCACTACATAACTCACAAGGTAGAGTGATTTTATTCACTTGACGTGAGGACTTAGGATTTTCATAGGAACTCATTAGGAATTTAACTTGATCTTCAAGTTCGGTCATCCTACGATCAGAAGGTTGTGAGTCAATGGGAGGCAAAGAGATTGCCTTAATGGTTTTGGGCAGCTCACGGGAGTCATCCCAACTTTCGTTGTCATAGAGGGCAAGGTCCTCTATTATACCCCATGATTCTTCCGCGGTGAGATCACTAAGTTTTCCACCGGCTGCTTGGTCAATGGATCGCTTGGTGGGGAAGTTGACATGATCATAAAAGATTTGGACTTGGAGCCAAAGATCAATGCCGTGATGAGGGACTTTATGAAGTAAGTCCTTGAATCGAGTCCATGCTTCATAGAGAGATTCACCCTGACGTTGTTGGAACATCAAGATGTCATTCCTAAGCTTAGTGGTTCTCCCCGGTGGGAAAAATTGAGCAAGGAAGCGAGAGGTAATATCATCCCAACTTGAGATGGAGCCGGCGGGAAGTCGCTCAAGCCAATTACTAGCTTGGTCCCGTAGAGAGAATTGGAAGAGACGCAGGCGCGTGGTCTCCCGAGTAGTAGCATCAAGGTCGATGGAATCGACAATTTTAAGGAAATTTCTAAGATGCTGATTTGGATCTTCGGAACGAAGTCCATGGAATGCACATCCGTTTTGCACCAACCGGATGGTGTCGGATCGCAGGGCCGTAGTTTGGGCTTGGTCGGGAAGCTTAATGGTGTTCCTATAGCCTAAGTGGCTTGGTCTCGAGTATTCACCAAGAGTACGGGCTCTTGGCGGGTCATTTGGTGGTGGGTTGATGAGTGGTAGTTGGTTACCACCTTCCATGATGAAAAGTGATGGGATTAAGAACAAAGGTCACGAAGAAGGGGGATAGACTAAGAGAAAGCTAAGAATGAGAAAAAAGTTTACTTGATAGGAATCAAGCAAAGAAACCTAAACGAGGTGGACTACTAACTAGCTATTCTATTCCCCGGCAGCGGCGCCAAAAACTTGATAACGCTACACGCGTCGTTCGGGGTCAAAGGAACTTCCTTTTTGTCGAGCAAGTTTTTCAACACCCTAGGCAGTGAACCTAATCGTTGTAGTGTAGTATTAGGGTAAGCCACGGGTATTGATATCGTTCTCTAGGGGAATAGGAATGCTAGTGAGAAGTTACTACGCTAAGGTTGGGGTTGAGGAAGATTATTTTTTATTTTTTTATATTTTTAAGAAAAGGAAAGGTACGAATCTCGGGGTTTGGATTTGGGGGGTTGGTATTGCTACCGATTACTCTACTTATCTAATTATCTAATCTAAGGTGTATGTATTCTATGTCTAATTATTGTGTGCTCGTATGATAGTTTAAAGATGTGTTTACTTAGGTTTTACTACTCCTTAATTATCTCCTATTGGTGGTTGAATTGTCACGTCCTTATTCTTAGTTGCGTTGTGTGTCTAAGGTTGTAGGGTATGCGTTTCTCCCTAACTCTTTGAACTTACCAAAGGGTCTCGTCTACAAAACCCACTAGGGATAATAAACTCTTACTCTAAGGCACTCTTTGGATGGTTTAGCTTACAACTACTCAAGGAGTTATATTCTAAGGTTCACAAAGATTTAATCAAGCATTAAGTACACAACGAATGACCTATCGCATTACTAGATCATTAATCAACTAAGATAAGAGACAACCAATCAATATTCAATAATTAAGTTTCATATTCCCTAAGCAAACACACAAGTAAATTAGCCGGGCATGGAGAACATGCAAGCATACACACAAATAATCAAAGACATAATTGTATTAATGAAGTAAAACACTTATCTTGGTGTAAGATAGGGTTTGGAACCCTAAAATACTGTACAAGACAGCCTTGGTTCGGTTTAGGTTTTTACTCCAAAAGACTACACAAAAATACTGAAAAATTCGGATTCTATATATATAAGATTACACATGCGACGGCGTCACCTTATGTTTTGTGACGCCGTCGTGTCGCCGTCATTAGTGTTTCGTCTTGGCCACGTTAGACTTGCGATGGCGTCGCCTTATGCTTGTGACGCCGTCCTCTTCAGCTTCTGACACCGTCTGGATTGCATCTAGGCCGTCTGAGTTGCGACGGCCTACGATTTTATAACTTGACGTCGTCACTTGAAAATAGGAGTTTTGGCTTCTGTCCCGTCGCAAAATCCTCCGACGGCGTCGCGTATAAGCTGTGACGCCGTCACCTTATGTTTTCAGCAGCTTTGAGTGTCTCGATTCTGACTTTGGCCATTTTCTTCATATATTCACGCCTTTTCGTCCAAATACGTTCCATTCCAGCATTTTGCCTTCAAGAGACCTAAAAAGTGAAAAGGAACGATATTAAGCAATAACGGATACAAAAGTGATCAAATAAGGGCTTAAACGACCCCTCAAAAAGGTACCTTTTAAAACCTTATCAACAATGCTGATTTATTCAAAGGTTCCAACATTTCTCTGGGCTGAAGCCATTGCCAGTGCATGCTACACCCAAAATCGATCCCTAATTCACACAACTCATGGAAAAACTCCATATGAACTTGTCCACAATCGAAAACCTGATCTATCATTCCTTCGTGTGTTTGGTGCTTTGTGTTATCCAACTAATGAAGGTCAAGATTTAGGTAAACTGAAAGCTAAAGCGAACATTGGAGTGTTTGTAGGATATGCACCAAACAGAAAAGGATACCGAATCTACAACAAAAGAACCCGAAATATCATGGAAACAATTCACGTTACGTTCGATGAGCTGACCGGGCAAATGGCTCCAGGACAATCAAGTTCTGGACCCGCCTCTCAACTTTCATTAAGTAGTCCTATTAGTTCCTCTCTTGTACAGAATCCCTCATCTGCAGTTCCATATGTACCACCTTCGGAAGAAGATGTGAAGAAATTGTTTAATCCAATGTTTGATTATTACTTTGAATCTCAGGACAACATCCACTCTACTACTTCAACAGAGGCAGCTCCTAATCCATCCAACACAGTCACTCCATCCATCTCTATGTCGTTATCTCACGAAGCGCCTACTGTAAATCATTCTTCATCATCCTCAACTCTTTAATCTTCAAGCGTACATAATGGAAATGTTGCTGCAGTCACAGATGAAGAAACCCTTTTGCCACTCCAGAAGATGCACCGTTTGAAAATATTTTTGCCCCTGATCCATCATAGGAACCATCTTCATCAGGGGAAAACAACTCTGCTACCTCAGTTCTTCAACCACAACCACACGAGCACTTCAGAAAATGGACACACGATCATCCGTTGGATAATATCATAGGGAATCCCTCTCGTCTGGTATCCACCCGTAAACAGCTTGCAACAGATGCCTTATGGTGCTTCTTCAATTCCATACTGTCAAAAGTCGAACCAAAAGATGTCAAAACCGCAATGTCAGAGGACAGTTGGTTCAATGCAATGCAGGAAGAAATTCATGAGTTTGACCGACTTGATGTTTGGGAATTAGTACCAGCTCCTGAGTGTGCTATGATTATTGCTCTCAAATGGATCTTCAAAGTGAAACTTGATGAGCGTGGGGATGTATTAAAGAACAAGGCAAGACTTGTTGCAAAAGGATATCGTCAAGAGGAGGGTATTGACTTTGAGGAATCATTTGCTCTAGTTGCACGTATTGAGGCAATCAGAATCTTCTTAGCTAATGCTGATAGTAAGAACATGGTGGTTTATCAAATGTGTGTAAAGACTGCCTTTCTTAATTGAGATCTGAAAGAAATCATGTACGTCAATCAACCAGATGGTTTTCTGGATCCTGAACGTCCTACTCATGTCTATCGCTTAAATAAGGCTCTCTATGGTCTGAAACAAGCTCTAAGGGCGTGGTATGATACTCTATCAAAGTTCCTCTTATCTACTGGATTCAGCAAAGGAGAAGTGGATCCCACATTGTTCACCAGAAAGTCAGGCAAACATTTAATCCATGTTCAAATCTATGTAGATGATATTATTTTTGCCTCGACCGACCCTACTGAATGTGACCGTTTTTCAAATGAAATGGGCTCCAAATTTCAAATGTCTATGATGGGACAAATGTCATTTTTCTTGGGATTACAAATTTCACAAAGTCCCGGAGGCATTTTTATCAATCAATCTAAATATGCTAATGAAATTTTAAAGAAATTTGGATTTGACACTTGTGACACCGTTGACACTCCCATGGTGGAGCGTACCAAACTGGATGAGGACCACTCAGGGATCATGGTAGATCAAACGAAATATCGTAGTATGATTGGATCCCTGATGTACCTCACAGCCTGTAGACCTGATATTCTGTTCGCTGTATGCATGTGTGCTAGATACCAGGCTAAGCCTACCAAAAAGCACCTTGAAGCAGTTAAACGGGTCTTTCGGTATCTCCAAGGTACCATTAACATGGGACTTTGGTATACGAAGGACACCAACATGTCACTAACAGCATATGCAGATGCAGACCATGCAAGGTGTCAAGATACACGTCGAAGCACATCAGGTGGTGCTCAATTCTTGGGAGAAAAACTTGTAAGCTGGTCTTCTAAGAAACAAATGAGTACGTCGATATCCTCTACAGAGGCTGAATACATCGCCATGTCATCTTGTTGTGCTCAAATCCTATGGATGAGATCCTAACTATCTGACTATGGCTTTGACTTCAACAAAATTCCTCTGTATTGTGATAACAAAAGTGTCATTGCTATCTCCTGCAACAACGTTCAACATTCAAAAGCAAAGCACATCGACATTCGACATCATTTCATTCGGGAACAAATGGAAAAAGATGTGGTAGAACTCTATTTGGTGATAACTGAATATCAGCTAGCAGACATCTTGACTAAAGCACTCCCTCAAGAACGTTTCGAGTTTATTCTTCAACGTCTTGGACTCAAGAGTCTTCAACCTGAAACATTCAAACGCCTTCAAGACGAAGAAGAGGAGTAAAGGCATCTAATCATCTATTCTTTGTACATATTTTCATCAAAAACAAAATACAAAATTATAAAACCAACAAAAAGAAAATAGAAAAATATAAAACTTTTAAAAAATCCATAAAAATTTAAAAATCTAAAAAATTTCAAAAACATATATTCATTTTTTTCTTGATATTTTTATTCGATTTCATCTACGGTCTTTGTGTTGACATTCAAAGAGTAACACGGGTCTTTAGATGAAGTTCGAATGTACATAAATTGTTTAAAAATAAAATAAAATAAAATAAAATGAGATGGAGAAAAATGGTGGCTTACTGTTATTTCAGACAGTGACCTGTGCTTAAAAAGAAAGAACAAAGCCATGCCTTATCTAATTTTTAAGATCTAATGCTCTGATTCTAAAAATCAAATGTTTGTCGGCAAAAAGACAAATGTTTCATTCACAAATATTTTTCCTTCTAAATATTCTTCTGAAAAATATTTATCATCTAATGAAAACAAATTGCTTTGAAAAAAAAAAAAAAACAACAAACAAAAACTAAAAAAAACAAAAACAAAAACCCGGACCATATTTTTGAAAATCATCTGGGCTTATTCGTTGACAAAATCTCTAACTCTCAATCAACAATTGATTGAGGGGGAGAATGATTTCATTAACACAAAAAGTTATTTTTCAATCAATTGGCACGTACTCATGCAGGGTCTAAGTTTGAATAATCAAAATGTGTAACAAATTGGATTTCACATACACATCAAAACATAATCACAAATAGGCGTATAACTTAAGGTTTTAGAGAGAGAAAGAGTTAGAGGTTTGGAAACTTAGTGAGAGAAAATGAAAGTATTATTATGAGCTCCAACTCACTACCTTGGGAGGTAGAGAGTAATTATAGTCTTACACAAATCGCCACCTACGGGCTGTGGATCAGGCATACAGTGGGTAAAGACCCGTCCGTCCTCCACGGTGTTACTTAACTAAATACAACTTAACTAATAAATAACTACGACTACGAGCTTTCTAACGATTACTTATACTTGAGGTGACCGACACTTTAATAACCGGATTTACTAAATCCTAACAATCTCCCCCTAAGGGAGGTCACCACAAATTACATTGAATACAAACAGATATTACATTAAGTTTGTTCTAGGATTCTTGTTCCTGTTCTTTGCCCAGAAGCTCGTAGTCATTGATTCTTCATTATTGCATGTTTGGATAATCTAAATGGAGGTCTCTAACTGATCCACGTGATGATGAGTTTTAAGCCAGCATTGAGATCATCAGCTAACATAAATCTCTGACTCTTCCATTGTGGTGTTGGTATTATGTGATGTTGTGACATCTGGACCGACATGCTCACATTCTGGATCACGATTTCTTCTTATCAGAGTAGCGGAAGCTTTAGTTGATTCACGATATTTGCAGCAGCGTAGCAGAAGCATGGAGTGAAAATATCAGAGTCATTGATGCACTTATCATGATTTCGTTAGAAATGAATGTGTAGAGTGAGCATGCGGCTATGGATTGACCGCTTCGTTCTGATCAGCTGCAAACGTCGGGCGTACCTGCATACAACAGTTAGCAATAAAGTGCACAAAAGTGTCTTTGATCACTTTCGTTGAATTGAGGTACACGACCCACGGTTCCCCGTTGATCAGTACAAGTACTGCCTGTGATCAGGTATAATTTCGAAGAATTTACTTGACAGGGTTTCGCAGCTGCTCTAGCTGTTCTCAAACCGGAACGTCTCAAAGAAGACAACACGGAGTGAGTGAACCAGCGAATAGAGATTAACTGATTGATGAAAAGAGATTTGAGAAACAATCGTGTACCGCTCAATAGAGATTGTTTTTGCAATACAATGAAGGTTTTAATGAAAATCAATTATCAATCATAAACACCTTTTATTTTGAAGTATTAGTACACAGTCGATGTGCTAACGAAAAGAGTTTTTAAGCACAATGACCGGTTTTTCAAAGGTATCCGTCAATCCATAACCTGAATCAGGATTGATTCAAAAGATTAAATCGCCCCATTGTTTCTGTTCAGTTGTCACATGGTTGATCTATTGGATAGATCTCACATGCCACCCACCAGGAGCTTGTTTGATGTTGGCTCCAGAAGGCTTTCCATCTTCATTGTTAATATGTTTGCATATCACTCAGATGTTCTGGCAATACCACAAGGATAATGCGTAGGACTCATAAGATATAATCTCTCTTTCCACATTGTGTGAAATAGAGAGTCTTCATTGACAGTGTCCTAATGAGATTTATTTGATGATCTCGTGGCTCTAGACTCAATAGTGCATATTTGGTTCCTATGCCAGAGACTAGGGAGAGGGTCTCCTTCTTTAATATCAACAAACGATAAGAGAAAGTCGATAGATAATGTCGGTTCTCAGTGAGAATGAAACAAGTCCTTTGAAGAGGAACTTGAGTAGCTTGGGAAGTTGTAGTGCAGTGCGTCACTGAGTCCATGACGTCTTGTCTTCAATACCAGTGTTACCTTAGTAACCACCAGTAGCATATGAATTGAACCCGGTTTCTGCCCTAAGGTTGAATTATTGGAGGGCTATTTCTTTTCACCCTTTTCACATTTAATTCTTTTTCATTCTTCAACCTCTTCAGTGCTTACCGAGATTTCATAACTAGAACCTTGTTGGGTTTATTCCAGTACTAGCTCTATCTCAGTCCGCACTCTTCCCATATTCTCATTTTTCTCCTTTTTTTTCAACATTCCTAAGGACTCTACACTATCTAGTGGATTGTCCCTGGGAAGATCCCTCTGGTTCTGGCGGATCATGGGAACACATACCTAACCTTATCATCCTTATATCACCATACATAAAGTAAATTTGGTCGGTCTATTTGGTATTGTACATCTACCATTGGAACCAATTGAAAACCATTTGAAAATCAATCCAGATACTTGTGATATATTATCAAAGCATTTTTTACCTGAATTGTTTTTGATATTTTTAGAAAAAGATCTCCCCCTCAACATGTGCATCATGTATTTGAAATCGTTTTGGCACACGGAGGCAAGTGGAAGAATTAACTTCTTTGATTACCATTTTCTAAAAGATATCAACATCACTTCCTTGATCAAATCAAGTAGATAAAGCATATTGAGGAAGGATGAGGTTTTCATAAGTTTGCTCCCCCTTAATATGTGCCTCGAGGTTTCAAAGAGTTTTGCACATATTAGAAGGAACCTGCACTTAGAGACAAATCAATCACGTTTCAATTCTTTGTGGTTTTTTTTAAAAGGATGCTCCCTCTCAACATGTGCATGGAAAATCTTGAAATCGTTTGGCACATGTGGGGAGGAAAGCTTGCAAAACACTTGTGAAACCATTTATCGAATCATCAGTTTAAATCCAATTTAAATCAAAAATTTTCCCCCGATCACAATTTTCAAATCATTTAAGATTTGTGATCTCTGTAGATTTAAATTGATTTTGAAAGCTTTTAAGGTGAATTATGACTTGTTTATGAAAACATTTAACCGATAAGGATCACTTATGAGACATTAAACTCCAATAACATGCATGAATATCTTTTGAAAACATGACAAATAACCTTTTGATTTAATTGAAATTATTCTCCCCCTCAATCAATGACATAAGTTGTTGATTGAGAGATCGAGATTTTGACCGATGTCAAGTCCAAGTGAATTTCAAAAATTTAGTCCGAGTTATTTTGTTCAACATTGTTTTCATTAGATAGCAAATATTTTTCACAAGAATTTATTGAAGGAAAAATATTTGTGAAAGAAACATTTGTCCTTTTGGTGACAAACATTTGTTTTTAGAATCAGAGCATGAGATTTGAAACATACGTTAAAGCATGGCTCTGTTCTTTCATTAAAAACGGGTTATAGACTGAAATGACTATAAGCCTTTTGTTTCACTTTCTCCCATTTTTTTTTATTATCATTTTTTTTAACATTCGAACAACATCTAAAGGCCAGTGTCATTCTATGAATGACAACACAAAATCTGTAGATGATATCGAACAAGGAAAAAGAAGAAAGAAAAAAAAACATGACAAACTAACAATATTTTTGGGATTTTTCAAAATTTTCTAATTTTTATGGATTTTAGAAAGTTTTATATTTTTCTAATTGCTTTTTGTAGATTTTGAAATTTTGTATTTTGCTTTTCGAATAAATATTTACAAGAGATGGATGACGAAAGACCTTTACTCCTCGTCTTCCTCTTGAATACGTTTGAGTGTTTCCGGTTGAAGACTCTTTAGACCAAGTCGTGGGAGGATAAACTCAAAACGTTCTTTAGGAAGAGCTTTGGTGAAGATGTCTGTTAATTGGTAATCAGTTCTCACAAAATAGAGTTCCACCACACCGTTTTCTACTTGCTCCCTGATGAAATGATGTCGAATGTCGATGTGCTTTTCTCTTGAGTGTTGAACGTTGTTGCATGAGAGAGCAATAGCACTTTTATTATCACAGTACAGAGGAATTTTGTTAAATTCAAAGCCATAGTCAGATAACTGGGATCTCATCCATAGGATTTGATCACAACAAGATGACATGGCTATGTATTCAGTCTCTGTAGAGGAAATAGAAGTACTCATTTGTTTCTTTGAAGACCAGCTCACAAGCTTATCACCCAAAAACTGAGCACCTCCAGACGTACTTCGACGTGTATCTTGACATCCTGCATGATCAGCATCTGCATAGGCTGTTAGTGACATACCGGTGTCCTTCGGGTACCAAAGTCCCATATTGATGGTTCCTTGGAGATACCGAAAGACCCGTTTAACTGCTTTAAGGTGCTTTTTGGTAGGCTTAGCCTGATATCTAGCACACATGCAAACAGCGAACAGAATGTCTGGTCTACTGGCTGTGAGGTACATCAGGAATCCAATCATACTACGATAATTCGTTTGGTCAACCAGGATCCCTGAGTGGTCCTCATCCAGTTTAGTACGCTCTATCATAGGAGTGTCAACAGGGTCACAAGAATCAAATCCAAATTTCTTTAAAATCTCATTTGCATCTTTAGATTGATTTATAAAAATGCCTCTGGGACTTTGTGAAATTTGTAATCCCAAGAAAAATGACATTTGTCCCATCATTGACATTTGAAATTTGGAACCCATTTCATTAGAAAAACAGTCACATTCATTGGGGTCAGTCGAGGCAAAAATAATATCATCAACATATATTTGAACGTGAATTAAATGTTTGCCTGACGTTCTGGTGAACAATGTCGGATCAACTGCTCCTTTGCTGAATCTAGTAGATAGAAGAAACTTTGATAGCGTATCATACCAAGCCCTTGGAGCTTGCTTCAAACTGTAAAGAGCCTTCTTCAAACGATAGACGTGAGTAGGATGCTCTGGATTCACAAAGCCTTCAGGTTGGCTGACGTATACGACTTCTTTAAGATCTCCGTTAAGAAAAGCCGTCTTTACATCCATCTGATAGACTACGATGTTCTTACTTGCAGCATTAGCCAAGAAGATTCTGATTGCCTCGATACGAGCAACTGGAGAAAATGATTCTTCAAAGTCAATACCTCCTCTTGACGGTATCCTTTTGCAACCAATCGAGCCTTGTTCTTTAAAACATCACCATGCTCATCAAGTTTTACTTTGAAGATCCACTTTAGAGCAATGATCATTGCACAATCTGGAGTAGGTACTAATTCCCATACATCTAGTCGATCAAACTCATGAATTTCTTCTTGCATGGCATTGAACCAGCTGTCTTCATTCATGGCAGTTTTCATGTCTTTTGGTTCGATCTTAGAGAGTACGGAGTTGAGGAAGCACCATAAGGCATTGGTTGCAAGTTGTTTCCGTGTGGATACTGGACGAGAAAGGTTTCCAATGATGTTGTCCAATGGATGATCATGTGTCCATTTTCTAAGGTGTTCATGTGGTTGTTGTTGAGGAACTGAAGTAGCAGAATTGATATCTCCTAATGAAGATGGTTCTGATGATGATTCAGGAGCAAATATGTTTTCAAAGGGTTCATCTTCTAGAGGAGCAAAAGGGTTTTCATCATCTGTAACAACAGCAACATTTCCATTGTGTACACTCGATGATTGATGATTTGTTGATGAGACAGAGTGATCAGCAACATGCGCTTCTTAACTTAATGACATTGAAACTAAAGGGTTAACTTCATTGACAGGGATATAAGCAGCCTCTGTTGATGGAATTGACATATCATTAGCACTTGGCTCATAGTGTTCATCAAACATTGGATCAAATAATTTCTTCAAATCATCTTCTGAAGGAGGTACATAAAGAGTTGCTGGTGAGGGATTAGAAACAAGAGTATAACTGATAGGACTACTTGATGAAGTTTGAAATGCGGGTCTAGAACTGGATTGTCCTATTGCCATTTGACCGGTCAGCTCATCGAATGTAACGTGAATTGTTTCCATGATATTTCAGGTTCTCTTGTTGTAGATTGGGTATCCTTTTCTGTTTGGTGCATAACCTACAAATACTCCAATGTCCGCTTTAGCTTTTAGTTTACCTAAATCTTGACCGTCATTAGTTGGGTAACATAAAGCACCAAACACACGAAGGTAGGATAGATCAGGTTTTCATTTATGGACAAGTTCATATGGAGTTTTTCCATGAGAGGTGTGAATAAGGGAACGATTTTGGGTGTAGCAAGCAGTGGCAATGGCTTCAGCCCATAGAAACATTGGAACCTTTGAATAAATTAGCATTGTTCTTGCGGCTTCCACAAGAGTTCGGTTTCGTCTTTCAACTACACCGTTCTGTTGAGGAGTTCGTGGAACACTTCTTTGATGACTGATTCCAACACTTTCATAAAACTGAATTAAGTCTTTGCTAACAAACTCTGTGCCATTGTCTGTTCGAACAATTCTAACAGTATTGTTGAGTCGAACCTGAAGCTGTTTGATAAGTTTAATGATGACATCTGGAGTTTCATCCTTGGTCCTCAAAAATTTACCCAAGTAAATCGAGAGTAGTCATAAACAACTACTAGAATGTATTTCTTCCCATTTATCGTTTGCACTCTCATTGTTCCGCACAGATCCATATGAAGGGTATGAAGAACTTCCATTACTGAGTTTGTGGGTTTTGGTTTATGTGCATATTTCTTGCTTTTTCCCAATTGGCAAGCTGAACAAAGATGATCTTTTTCATACTTTAATCTAGGTAATCCTTTTACTAAGTCCTTTCTGGAAAGATTGTTTATGGTACCAAAGTTCAAGTGATTGACACGACGGTGCCATAGCCATGACTTAGTTTTGGAAGCCTTTGACAGCAAGCAGATGGGTGAAGATTTCATCATATCCTCGATAGAAATGGTGTATAGGTTTGAACCACGAGTTCGTCTGAGAAGTTCCACACCATCAAGTTCTCTAACAAAGCAAGTATGTTTTCTGAAGGTCACTTCTAAATCTGAGTCACAAAATTGTCTGACAGAAAATAGATTATGTCCAAGACCTGGAAATTACACTATCTCCAACCACATAATCTCCATAACCCATAATAGCACCAAAATGATCGTTTCCGAATCTCACAGTTTCGATGAATTTACTCACGAAGTTCATGAGCCGTGACCGGTCTCCAGTCATATGCTTGGAACAGCCTGAGTCCAAGTACTACATAACGATTTGAACGATCTGCAGTTGAACACAGACAAGAATGGATAACTGGATAATTGGGATCCACATGCAAGAATGGGTTCCATTTGGTTAGTAACATTAATTGGAACACCCACATCAGAAGTAGAAACAATGGACTCATCAGAAATAGATGCATTGCTAGTGTCCGTATTTGACCTATTCAAAGTATGTTCACTTCTTAAGGGAATAGTTCTACCAGAAGGCATCCATTTTCTAGTGAGCATTGAATTAGCAAATTTAGGGCACATCTCATTAATCTTACGGCCAGTAGGTATCCATTGATAACCTATATTACTAAATTTCCTTCCTGTGGGTTTCCACTGTTTTCTAACTTTCTTTCGCCTTTGCCTTTTTGCCTTCTTAGCTTGAATTTTAACATTAACAATTTTAACTGGGCATTTAACAACATTATAAAAATCATTCACCCCACATTCAAGATTAGTAACAGAAACCACGCAATCATCATTACAAGTTTTGCCAAAAGTAGCAGAATTCGCATTAATTACAGTACGCTTAGAGCTAACACTAGAATCAACACGATTCGTTTTATTCAAATTCTCCCTAAGGTGATCTTCTACTCTCTTCCACTGAACATTCCTAGCATGCAAGGTCCTATCATTCTTTGTGTTGCCTTGAGGCTTTGACCCACATGCTTTGGTGTCACTTCTTACTCCTGTAGAGGGAATTGGAACATTAGTTGGTTTTGCTACTTTTTGCATTCCTGAACTAGAAGTGCAGGGATCTGAACTACTTAAAGGCACATTAGTGTTCACTTTCTTAAAACTGGGCATAGAATGGTTTGTATGCTTGGCGCTAGGCATAGAACAAGGCATCACTGCTTTACCTTTCGCACCTAAGGATTTAGGACATGTTGCTATTAAACATTCTAGCAGCTCCTGAGATCGTTTGGCCTGAATGCAAGCAAACCTAATTTCTCTATCAAGAGGCTTATTTATGAAATCCTTTTCCACAATTTCACGGAGACATTCTAGACTATCCTTAAGGTGAGAAAAATAGTTATGAAACACAAGTTCATTATTCCTAAGATGAGGAGGAATGTATTTAACAGTCACAATATATTTGCAGTCTGAGGATGACTTTGATGCAACATTCTCATTAAAGACAAGTGGCAGTTTCCCTTTTTCCTGAATCCTTAGATTCTCAATTTATTTTTGTAAAGACGTTATTTTTTCGTTGTTTTTGTCACGAGTGACTTTCATTGAATCATGTAACTCTTTAAACTGTCGTTTAACTTTTTCATTTTCTTCTAGAAAACTCTCGTTTTCTTTTTGTAAAGCATTAACCAAGTTTTGAAGATGAAAAGTTGGAGAATACTGAGAATCTAAAGGAGGAGGCATTTGGGAGCCAGTCACATTGTTCTTATCACCATTTAATTGAGAAATTTGGGCCTTCAACTTTCTGATCATGTTATAATGAGCTTGAATATGTTCGTCACGTTTTTTTATCTGAAAAACTGCATCAAACTCTAGAACATCTGAGGATGTCTTGATATTTGAGGGTTTGACATTTTCTTTAAGATGTTGATATTTTAGTTGTAAATCAAAATGTTCAACTTCTAGTTTAGAAAGATGTTTTACCAAATTATCGTGATCATCCTGATCAATTTTCTCATTTAGTTCTGAGTTTTTGTTTTCAAGCTCAATGACACGATCATGGGAAACTTTCAATGCAATAGATAATTCATGAAATCGAGAAGCAGTAATAGAGTGCTTAGTAACAGTATAAAATACATCTTGAGCAACACAACTCGAAATCAAATTCTCATTTAAGATATGCAAGTTCTTCCTTTCAACTTCATTATATTTGAGTTCCTGTTCATAATCATTGACCTCAACTATTATTGCATCAAATTCCTTTTCCATTTCTTTAATATAATAATTTATCCCCTTTTGAAGACTCTCAAATTGACCTTTTAATTATTTAAAGAAAGGCATGACCTCAGTTAAATAACATTCTTTAGTTTGCTCAAAACCCCTTTCCCCCTCAGTTATCCTTGTAGGTGTGATTCTCTTTTTACACATTTTCTCAAAATCAATAAACAGCTGATAAACAACATACAGGCTGATTAAGGTCTTGCTATTAGTGGCAATAGATCTAGGAACTAAATGCATTGGTGTATTAGGAGGATACACAGTTGCTTGAGGCACTTTCCTACTAGGGGGATTCTTTTCAACAAGATTTTCAACTTTTTGCATATCCATATCCTTTTTCCAGAACACTTGTTCAGGGGTTAATAGAGTCTGAGGCTTAAACTTGTTTAAGGATATCCAATTTTCCTTAGTGTAATCATGGGGTTTGATCGTTATATTATTCATTTTACACTCAGGATCTTCTAGCTTCTTATTCATTTTCTCCCTAGTGACTTCATCTGATTTCTTATCTTCCTCAGTACACTCAGCGCAACTAGGTTTCTGTCTAGGCTTAAGGATTTCATTACCATCATAAAGTACCTCAGGATTAGGTTTCGCAACAAGGGGAATGCTATGTTTATCGCTTAATACTCTATGCTTAGTGATCAAGTGAGCAGTCTGAATGGTATTCCCTTGTACGTACAACTTATTTTCAAGCTTGTTTTTCAAAGTTTTTAGATTAGAAAAATCATTCAAAAGTTTTGATTCCTTAGCATTGAATTCTTGCTTAAGCATTTTAACATTTTCTTGAAGTTCTTGTTTTTGCTTAGCGGTTTTAGAAAGCTTTTCTTGTAAGGAGTTTAACTCTTGTTTTAAGATTTCTTCTCTAAAATTACTTTTTCTAATAATTGTACGCATTTGGTCATCCATTTCCTGCTCACGGGTAGTTAGTTCAAACTTAGCACGTTGTTCATAAATGGCAACTTGTTCTTTATAGGCATTCAATTCAGAGATAACAGAATCATCAGGGGTACATGCAGTGTATTCATAAAAAACATAGTCATCATTGACTGCAGAAGATGCATTACTTGGTACAATCTCACTTTCACTTTGCTTCACATATTGATCATATGGGACAATATTGCTATTACCCTCATCATCAATATATGATTCATAAGTTTCAAGAGATTGTACTTTATTATGCATCTTTTTCTCACCAACTTCATCATATAATTTTAATACCTCTGAAATGATTGAGTCTTTGGATGGACCAGCTTGCTGTGGTGAGGGGACCTTTGGAGAGACAATTGGAGAAATGCTAGCTATGAAAATTGTCTATGCAGTAGGTTCATCATCAACGTCAGAGTCGTATGCATCACAGTCGGCGACTTGAAAGGCATTCTGATGATTATGACCGATCTCCTGAATTGGCTGTTCATCAACATCAGCATCATAGGTTCTGGCATTTCCCTCAGCAAGAAACAACAACTCCTCTTCATCCAAAGCTGCTCCATTATCCTGAGCTTGCACAAGCAACATCTTATCTCTGAAGTATTCTGCATTCTGTGGACGTTTTGGAGATGTGCAGTGATTTGCTCGGGAAACCAATAATAAGAAGTTTGTAGTATTTTGGTAACTCAAACGTGTTAGGTTTGAGCACCGAGATCGTTCCGAACGAGGGTTGAATGGAATTTTCAACTCACGTCGCGATTATCGGGATTTGAATGGGAAAACGGGATAATTGGGGATTTCTACACTACGGGGCAAGGGAAAGTAAAGGAAAGCAATTAAAACTACTGAATCTATGGTGCAAACAAGGAAACACGACTAATTATGCAAGTTTAAACTAAAAACGCGAAAAACGTAATTATAAAAAAGCGAATTAAAATGCGAACTACACTATTTTAACCCATAAAAATAAACAACTATTTTTCTACAGCTAAAAATGATATTTAAAAATTATTTGAAATTTAAAACTAATTTTTTTGGTTTTTCTTGATTTATTTTGGATTAAAAACTAATTTTGAATATTTAAAATAGACTTAAAATACTAAAAATTAGGAAATCATGCAAGAAAATTACAAAAATATTTTTCAAAAATCTTAAATAACTAAAAACAAATTTTCAAAACTGGAATCACATTTTTCTGACTTTTTCTCAATTTTTTTATGAATTTAAAACTATTTAAATCAATTTAAATTTCTAAAAATTACTATTTAAACTAAGAAAATTATGGAAAAATATTTTTTTGGATTTTTGTATTTTTCTTAATCTAGGAAAAATGAAAAATTATTTTTTAGAATCTTTTCTGATTTACTTGTATTAAAAGCTAATTTAAAAGTATTAAAAATGATTTTAAATGCAGACAAATAGCAAAAGAGCATGAAAAAATATGAAAACTTCCAGAAAATTATAAAATAATATTGATAATCTAGGAAAAATAACAGAAACAACTATGGAGTGCAAGAAATATGAAATAAGCTCATAACAGTTATGAATAAGCACTATTGAAATAAGTTATAAGCTACAAAAAGCAACCACAGGCTCAAACTAACCTAAACTAATCAAGACTAAGCTAATGAAACTGATATGGGTCGAATAAGCTCAAGCTACAAGCATTAAAGCACTATAACAGGTTCTAGCTCTAAATTCCAAACGGCCCTACTGCAGCAACTTTGAGCTCCAATTTAGCTTATTTAGAAAAATCCTAAAAATAAACTAAAAATACCATGTTGAGTACAACCAACAAGAGTGCTTATCTCCAGAATTTCAGCTAATTTGGACTAATATTGAGTAAATTAAAAATGCAGAAATGGAGGTTGTTTGTACTTGTAAATGGAATTTTGACTTTGTTAGACAGAATTGGATTTTGACTTATATGAGTTTAGATCTATCAAAAACAGATTGAAAATGATGTTTAGATGTGAAATGAAACTACTGCAAGCTAAATCACTACTTTATCTACCTAAATGCAAGATCTCACTAACTGATTCAAACAGATAAGAGTACAAGAGCAGATTTATTGCAATATTGACTTACGCTATTCTAAGATGCAAGTGAATGACTGAATTTTACTTAATGATGCTAAATAAAGCTAATGCAACCTAACTTATCCTCTGCTTGAACCTTTAACTCAGAATCAAGTGACTGTGCCAAACACTCCTTACTAGCTCTAAACCACTGAAATCCTAAGGCAACTTCAAATCCAGGCCTAATTAGACTACAAACTATATTCAATAACCTCAAATGAACTTTTATGACTCAATTATGCAAACTAGAATGAACCTGACTTAACTAATGTAATACTGATGTTATGCAGATGCTGGAATTAAATGACAGAGATAGAAATTAATGAAAGCAACAAACAAGCAGCTGAGATTTTGCAAAATTACACTAGAATTAACATAAATTGAACTAATCTAACAATGAAGATAGAGCTAAACATATTTAAAAGGAGAATATGGAACTCACAATTGTCCAGCCACAATAGCTTGCCAAACAACATAAAATAACCACTACCTAAACTGCTTTTCAACCCAACTCCAACTAGTTTCAACCCAATTCCATGACTGTAACACCAAATGATTGAGTTGACTGCAGTTTGACTTTTGTTGACCAAGTTGAGATTTATTGACTGTTTTGTGAAATTTGAAATAAAACCAGATTAATGCTTAGATAAGCTCACATTAAGCTATAGTTGGCTTATGTGAGCTTATAAGATCAAGTAAAAGAGGTTGTAACAAAGATTAAAAGAAACAAAAATTAATTCAAAGAAACTGAAATTTGCATTAAGTAGATTAAAAGTACAATTCAAAAACTGACATTACAAAGATGATTTAACTTTAATAAAACAGTAAATTGACAAAAGAAAAATGGTCTAAGCTTTCTAAATACTTGAAAAACTGGATGAATTCCTTCTTGGATGCTCAAGGGTATTTATAGCTGCTGCCAAGGGTTTGGGTCTTGATCTTCAGAAGCTTCAGGATCCTTCCCACTTGTAATCTCAGCCATTCAATCACAGCTTCATACTTAAGTTGAATTTGGGACGTTGGATCTTGCATTCTTATCTCACATCACACGGATTGCCAGCGTGGCAATCCTGACTTGTTAGGCTGATGTCAGGCGAGTGTCAGAGGGTTCTAGAATCACTTGATGTACGCGTAATTTAGGAGAAGCAGGGTAAATATGTGGGAGACAGTAAATAGTAATTGGGTTTTATTTGGGAGGGAAAAGGGATTGACCGGGTTTTAAGTGGTAAAATGGGTGGGTAATTTGGTGTTATGGGCTTGGGCCAAGGATGATAAAAAGGGTAGTGTTCTTATTATGGATTGGACTTGGTATAATTACATTTAACATTTAAGGATATCTTACATAAATTTGTAAAAACCAAGGACCAATGGTGTAATTTGTGAATTGTTAAGGTGTAAATGGTAAGTTGGTAAAATGAGGAGTGAAATGTGTATTTAAGGGAAAGTTGAGGGGTGATTTGGTAATTTTGATAAAGTGAGGGTAAATTGTGAAAATTTGGGAAAGTGAAGGTAATGATGTGAAAATTCCCAAAACATGTCCCGAACTCTGTAATTTGATCTTTTTAGCATCAAAGTCCAATAAATAGCATTCCCAGCATCGGCTTTTGCACTCTTCTCTCTCTCGTGCCCGGTTTTCTTCGGTTTTGGTTTTCTTTTGTCTGTTTTGTCATATCCGAACCTGCACATGCATAAACTCAAGAAACCATCAAATATTAAACATAAATGGCTCTTTCTTGGTTATTTTGGGTTTATATTTGTAAAGAAATGATATGTGTTTTAGCACATATCAAAATACCCTAGACTAGACGATTGTCGTGTCCCCACGCAATGCAATCAACTCACGCTCCTAAAACCAAGGATTTCAATCTCTTTCTACTAAACCTATGAGAAGTAGCAAAGATTCCTCAAAAGAGATTAAGAACCCTTCATTCTAAAAACGCCCCGTTTACCTTTTATTTCACATGTAGATATTACGATTAAGCACATTCCAATTATGAGTGACGGTTTGTTGAACTTTCATGTCGATCAATAACTCCAACACTTTTCAAATGACACGTTAGGATCACGGAGTAGGAAACACAACACTGCGTGAAGTGACTATACGGATAGAATACATCGTCCCTGATTTTTCACAAGTCCCCAAACTAAGCATAAAATCGAAATCATTGTTAAATATGACTTTAGATGCTAACACTACCCATGGAAGTTACTTGTGTAATTACCATTTGCTCCCATTTTCCTATTTTCCTCTATTTATTTATTTTTGTGAGAAATGAATTTCTTCAAGTTTCTCATTTCGATAAGATTTATTCCGATAAAGATATGAAGCTAAGTCGATAATTAGTTATCCATCTTCCCTTGAAAACGTTGCACACAAGAATGAGGTCCACATCAAGGTCCTCATTTCACACGATTTAGGGAGAATATCCTTTTTATGGCGACCGAGACAACTCATCTACGAGTCCAGAGACAGAGGCTTTATTTAGACATCTCCCGGATTCAAAGTTTGGCTTAACACTTATTTCAGCACATTTGCATTTTTGCAATTTAGGCCCTTGGTCTTTTCAACCACTAACTCAACAGGATTACCGTTTTATCAGAAGTCTTATTATGACTTTGGATTTTCCTCAACCTTTTTAGAAGTCCATGACAACGGGGGTACCATCGGACATAGAAAACTTTTATGGCTTTGGATTTTTCAACTTTAATACATTTGGGCTTTATTTCATGTTAATTTTTGTGCCAAACTCCAAACCCTACGGTTTTTTACACCGCAACACTGACAGTACCTCGATGTGTACCCAACTCTCATGGGCAAGGATTCTCTAAAGAAGACAAAGAACTAACTATCGTCAAAAACTGAACATCTTTAATTATTTATTCACATATATGGGGTGAAACAATTTTGTGGGAACAAAAAGCCATAAGTACCTTCGATGGGCTCTAAAGAGAACCAACTACTCCACGCTTAGCATCTAAACTCATAAGTAACTCTATCATTCCTCGATCTCCGCAAATTTAAAATCCTAAATAATGAGATCCGCGGATGCTTAGCCGATAATTTTTAGATTATCTATGGTTAAGGGAACAAGCTAGGGCTCAGCACGCCCGGTCAAGTCAGAATTCTATTCCTACTCTCACCAGCGGAAAGTCAACAAGGTGTCAAAACATATATTAACTTAGCGAATGTTTCGTCAAATAATCTCAAGTCTCGCATTTTTAAAGTCACTTATAAGAAACTAGCAAATTCTTGTTTAAGCTTCGCATATTTAAAATCACTTAGGGAGACTTGCAAATTCTTGGCCTTGTGAGCTAGAATCGCATTTTATAGCCTCTTGTCTAAGAAATTATCAAAGACTATTTCAAGAAAACGCATATTTAAAGTAACTTCTAAGAGACTAGCAAGAACTTTTTGATCATAAAACTAGCAAAAGCTTACAAAAAATTTTAAATTTTCTCACGTTTTTGCACATTGTTTTCATTTTCTAAGGAAAAACGGGGTTGCGAGAGTATACGACAAAAAAATAAGCAAGTGCGGTCAAATCAAATCGAAGATTACCCACCCCAGACTAAAACGAAACATTGTCCTCAATGTTTAAAGGCAAGGGTATCAACGAAAATCTAAAAGCCGTTTATTAAGTATGCTTAAAGATAAACGTTAGTCGATAAGATTAGGATATTGGATTTCCTCAGCATCGATCATGAAACTCGAGTGGAGAAAAGACAAGCTTCGAGCACGAGAGTCTTCATATCGGGAAAATCCTGGACAAAACATCAGAAACATCCAAACACGAGAAATCGAAGAGGCTAACCCCTTCAAGTCACTTATTAGAGAAAATAGAAAGAAGATAGAGATAAGCATGGGGTGCCTCCCACGAAGCGCTACTGTTTTTCTTCAACGAGTCGCTAGCCTGACTCGTCCCCGAATTCATTTGTCCTTGGGGAAACAAGCGGGAAGGATACCCGGATCAAAGATGGTATCCTCACTCCGGAGGGAAAGAGAATGGGTGGGTTGATAGGGAAAGAAAATGTCGGGCTTAAGCACATAAGATATATCAAGATAGAATGATCCATCATCCGGTGGTTTTGCGGGCGGACGAAGGGATGACGGATAGAAATGAGAAAACTCCATAGAAAACGGGAGCTCATGGTAAAGGATAAGAGGTGAAATCTCAATACTGAAGGCATCCATCGAAGGACCCTTATCTCGAATGATGGTTTTAACATAAAGCTCATCAATGAATATCCCGGGTTTAAAGATTTTGTCTTCACATGTCGGCTCAACGGGATACGTGATGGCGGACTCATCAAAGAGAGGAGAGTCAAGATAACCATCAAGAACAACCATATCCCCCTTGGGATTATTCATAACATCCTCAATACTCGGTGGTATTGGGTCATCAATAGCATCCTCAATGATCGGATCATTTGTCGGAGTATCGGAAATCTCGTTCAAAACTTTGCTCATATCAACATCGAAATAGAATCGCTCAAGAATCGGAGGATAAACATCGGATATAGTGGGATTGCCACTAATCTCTTCATCAAATCGGAAAGTCTCAAGCTCGGGAAAGAAGTCGCTATCTTTAATGGAGATAGGAGGCGAACTTGAGTTATCTTTTAAGGCTTCAATCTTAGAAATGAGAAGATGAACATTCAACAATGTTTCACGTAATGCTTCATCCTCGATCTCAATATCATCGGGCTCAATCTCTTCATCTTCTGGCTCAAAATCATTTACTTCTTCTATGTTGACGGACTCAGAAGGTAAATCGTCGACAAAGTCAATGTCTCCATAAGAATCGTTATCAGAATCAGAGAACATCTCAACATGATCGTTTGAAATATCAAGAGAAGGCTCATCATAACTATCATCAACAACCTCAGACTCTCTTGGGATTGGGATAAGGATCTCAACATTAGACGCTTCCGTTTTCGGAATAGTACTAAGATGCTCATCCCCCATTATGAGAGAGTCAACGGGTTCAACAATGTTCGAAGAAATAGAATCATCGACCTCTTCCAAAAGAACGTCACTTCTCTCAACCAGCGTGAGTGAAAGGGAAGGGTCGGAAATGAAAGGCTCAGAGATGAGAGAAGAAGTGTATGTCGAAGATTCCAGAAATGGGACAAGTGGTGTGCTCTGAGAGCTAGCAATTTCCATCACTTCCATTTTGGTCTCCGGTTCTTTCTGTTTAGAAATCGTTTTAAGCTCATAATTTCGTTTTGTTTTGTTGTAACTCGATGAACTCGACAAACTTGTAACAGCGAATCGTGAAAGAGAAGAATCGATTCTAGAATTCTTCGGATTAGAGTCGAGAGTACAAACGGGAGTCACCTCGGGTTCAGAAATATGTTCCATCTCCCTCACCGGAGAGGGAGTAGGAATCGAGGGTTCATCAAGCTTATATTTCAAAATTTTTGATAATGCTTCAAGTTTTTCAATGTTGTTAAGAAAAGCACGACGTTCAAAGAACTCGTCTCTGTAACCCTCGGTGGGTTCTTCGGGTAGCTCCGAAATGGTGTGATTGTCTTCCATAACTTGAACGGGTTCTACATTAATACTTTGTTGATATTGATTGAAGAAAGTTATTAACATACATTCCATTGCGATTCGATGTTGCTCAGAAGCGTCTTCAAAATCTCTATGGAGTTCTTCATTAAAGTGACATATACAAAGATCGCGATAAAATCCACACCCTTTGCAAAAACATCGTTCACAGAGCGAATCATATTTTAACAAATCGTTACAATTATGGCAATAAGATTGATTGAACGAAGGGTATTCGGAGAAATTTTGAGAATCATCATTAACAATCTGAACGGGATCTTCATAAATAGAATGTATCTCGGGCATACACCGTAAACAACGAAAATCCTTCGACGAGTCTACCATATTGTTGAAACAAACAAAGACCTTGATAGATCTTGAGCTCGTGGATCGTTATGTATGCCTATGTAATCACAAGCACAATAAAAGACAATCTCTACTACTAATGTTTATCAGCGGAATATAAACACAAGTAACAAATAACTAAGAACTTCTTGATCCTCTATGGATCTTTATATTAACTAAAACTGAATTTTCCAATCGGTACATAACTCTTTCTAATGTGTTCCTTTTATAGATAAGGAACCCTAAACAATATCGCTAAACCGTTTCCCAAGAAACGTATAATCATAAAACTAAATAAGATATACACAATCACTTCCTAATAAAGCTCATGTATATCCACACTAAATAAACTAAACACGGAATAAACACATCCGCTGAAACAGACTATTAACTTTTTTACTTCAGCAGATTATGTCTTCGGCAGAATCCACTTCTCTTCAGTAGAAACACTTCGGCATTAATATCAGCATAATCCAAACTTCACATAATTCCCAAAAATCCTCCCCTAAACTGGAATTTGACTTGTTAAGTTCCAGTTTCCTGATAGATCTTACAGCACCAGAGGATTGGACACGAACAACAGCAACAGCAAAGAATCCAAACAATTACATCTCTATGATGAATAAACTCGGAAACTCCAGATCTTTGCAGCAACAAATGACAATAGATACATCAAAACAGATTAGTTTCATACTATTCTCATCACATCCAGGTGTGTAAACTCCTGTGAGAGGTGAATCATTGAAAATAAATGGATTTGATGTCTCTTTACCAATAGCCATCACTACTGGAGTAGCCATATGTTTAAGTTCGTAAACTATGGTACACTGATAACCATCTGATTTATTGGCAAACCAGCAACCATATAAACGGATTTGAAATGTCTTTACCTGTAGCCGTTTGCTCAGGACTAGTCAATTCTTAGAATTGGTGAATTGAGAACCAAATATGGAATGCCACTGCCTTTACCACAAGCCATATACATGTGGGCTAGCCAATTCTTGGATTCCAAAAAGGAATAAACCATGGTGAATTGAAAACCATACAACACTCAGCAATAAAGCATAGGTGGTTGCATACCCTATGATTTTTAGCAAACCATTACAGCTATCAACAGATTTGATGTGTCTTTACCAAAGCTGTACCCTTTGGACTAGCTAACTCTTTAATATACGCAAAGTATATCAGGTGAGTCAATAACCAAGAAAAAGTATACAACAAACCTGCAAAAAGTTAGATAAAACCAAAAACAATTTTTTTTTTTTTTTTTTTTTTTTTTTTTTTTTTTTTTTTTTTTTTTTAACTAAGAAATAAACAAAACAAATATTACAAACTAACCATAGAATTACAAACAAGATGAACCTTGATCTGACATAAGCTGATTTTTAATCAAACCAACACATTGAGTAGCATGAAGGTCATCATTGCCAACCGGATTAGGAGATACTTCCAACTTGTGTCTCAGCAACCTTTCTATAAAAGTAACAGATAAAGGATAAAGCTTATCTGAGAGCATACACAAAATCATCCCACATGTAGTCTGAACTACATGAACACAAGGCAGAGGATAAAATCTCCAACTCTCAATCTCCCACTTATGAGAATTCTTCCAAATAGAATATCCTTTACCATTTGGAGAATGAGAATCAAACATAACCTGAAGATCACCCAACAGATATAAACCAGAACCAGTTGCTGAATGAAACTTATAATACTGAATGACATGATCATACAGCATCTTCAAATCATGTCTAGTCACCAAATGAAGAATGTCCTTCAAGAAGTTGAACTCAATAATAGTATTATCCAGCCTAGAAACAGTGTTAAGCTTTCCAGCTTTCCAATCAACCAATACCACATGAGTTCCTTCAGGAAAAACTTCAACAGATCCAGCTTCAATAAAGGTAGATTCATCAGCCTTGAGATCTAAATCATTATTCCTTGAAGAATGTTTCTTAGCCAATCTGTCAGAACTTCTTGTAACCAAGCTCTGCTGTCCCATACCAACAATGTTATTAGTAGCAAGCTGTAGATCAGTCCCCTGAATCAGAGAATCACTTAGCTCCACACTGGACAACATTTCAGAAGAAACCAAAGAAGATTCAGCAGAAACAACCATATCAGAAGAAGGAGTAGCATCAGAAGTTGTGTCAGAAGGAACAACTGGAGATACCACCGAAGGCAAAACAGTATCAAAATTATCCACTATTTCAACTGTTTTCTGTCTCTTAGCTTGAGGAACATCAGACAGTGAAGCAATGCTTTCCAATTGAGAAGACGAAGTTGAACCAGAAGATGAAAACTTCATAACCATATTATACTGTCTAATCAAAGCATCATCAGACAAAGCAAGGATTTGCTTCATTGACATACCAGAATTATACATAGCAGAATTCTTCACAACTCTCCTCATATAATTCCTTTTCTGAGCAACAGTCATAGGTTTTTCTCTTTTGGCTTTATTTCTTTGATCAATAAGAGCTCTTCTCTTTGCAGCAGATTCTTGCTTCCTTTGATTACCAAGTGCCACCATTTTATCCACAAAATTATCATCATCAAAAGATTCTCCTAAGATAAGTTTTGCAAGATTTGGATCAGATGCACCTTGAGAAATATAACCATCCCATTGATCATCAGAGATCGTAGGAAGTAATGCATCAAGCTCTAATTGCCTTTCAGGAGACAAATTAGAAGCATACTGATCTTGAAGAAATTTAGCCACAATACGACTCTTCTGCATATTTTCATAATCAGCAAACAATCTAGCCTGAGCTTGATTTTGTTCTTCAGTCACTATACCTGAAGTCAGCATATCATCAATCACAGGGTCCTGTCCTTTCTCAAAAGATGTCTCAGCAGAACCAATTTCAGCAAAACCAATGTGAGCTTCAGAAGGAACAACCAAACCCACATCAGAGGAAACAGGTTGAGACAATACCTCAACAGGTGTAGAGAAAACTTCAGATGAAGCATGCAACTTATACATTCTCCCAGCAATAAAAAACTCTTCATCATCTACTGAAGGCGAAACATTTGAATGTTCTGGTATAGATGAAGTTTGACCATCAGTAGTAACCCCCTCCACTAGAACATCAGCAGATGCATCAACCATATTTGGCTCCTTTGAAGTGTCAGCAGATACCTTATCCAAATATTGTCTTCTTCTTTTGCTAGTATATAGAATAGGCTCCTTGCGCCTTGAAGATTTAGCAACAGGAGAAGAAACATTAGATGTAAGTGCTACATCAGCCAATATTCCAAGGGATGCATGAAGATTCTCCTCGTCCTCCTCCTCAGAAGAAATCAAACTTCTCTTTTTACCCCTCTGACTTATCAATTTCTCCAAGTTCTCAACTTTAGTTTCCAATTCCACAATCTTATTACCAAGAATAGACTTGGTTTCTGCAAGTTCTTTCTTAAGACCATTCACCTCACCTGTAAGCATGT
Organism: Chrysanthemum seticuspe; assembly: GCA_019973895.1. Taxonomy (NCBI): domain Eukaryota; kingdom Viridiplantae; phylum Streptophyta; class Magnoliopsida; order Asterales; family Asteraceae; genus Chrysanthemum; species Chrysanthemum seticuspe. The sequence goes on along the minus strand of BPTQ01000001.1, from coordinate 276,073,570 downwards.
TCAACAGATCATATAATGAGGTAATTGTAATAGGATCCTCATCTGTATCAACTGATTGATCAGTTGGAATTGGAACTTCATTAGCCTGTTCAGGAGCAACATTAACCTGATCAACATTAGAACAACCTTCACCAAATGGAATCCTAACAGGACTAGGTGTAGGCAATCTATCAATATCAACCTGATCTTCATCAATATTAACCTGAACCTCATCAATATTATCCAGATCTTCATCAATAGAAACTTGTGTAGGTGATTGACTAGGACATGTTCTAGGTGAAGGTATAGATGCCTCAGCAACAACAGAAGGACCCTCATCACCATCTACTGAAAGATTTCCATCAGTAGGATTGGAAGAAGGTAAAACAACATTAACCTCATCAGTAGGTTCATTCTCCTGAGGCAACATGGCAGCTAACAAAGGAAAATGTGTCCCTTCAAATTTAGTCCTCATTGTAGCAAATAACTTAGGAGTCAAAACACTTATGGGATGAAAAGCTTGGGTTTGTGTAGAAACATTCAATATCATCTGTAAGAACCTAGGGTACATCAGAAACTTACCCTTTTTCCTAGTTATATTTTCTACCATATTATCAAAGATAAACTTAGAAAAGTTATAAGTCAAACCCTTAGATAAACAAACAATACCACATCCCATTTGTGTTGAAAATTGATCCCATCCTCCAGACTTATTGCTCAAACACTGAAGCAACGTATGAACCAAGAACCTCCACATAGGACAAAGCTTATTTTTCAACCACATATCTGTCCTCGTACTTTGATATCCAATTGCTCTAAGCCCTTCAAGTACCATCGTAGAATCAGAATGATAAACTCCATTCTCATCATCCAAGCGAAGTTGTCTTCTGATCAGTTCCTCTGTCACCACATACTCTTGTCCATCAACACTTGCAACTATCTCAGTATCACCTCTCTTTTCTGCCGACGCCCAGAATTGAGTAACCAAGGATTCATATATAGCATTAGGAGAAGGTGATAATGCATACTGAATCTTTGATCTTTGTAAGAATAAAATCATCGGCCTATACAGCTCATCTCCTCGAGCAGTTCCAAGAAAAGCAATCTTATTATGATCATGTTTAAATTGAAGCGCCATGAAAGATTTTGAAGATTAGGGTTACGATTTTGCACAAAAGGAAGTGTTTTTAATGAGAGTAATAATCGAATCACTTAATGTGGAGCGAAAATATGCCGGTAGAGAATAAATAGAAATTTCCCAATTTTGGTCAAAGTTGACCAAAGATGACGTGGATTTCTACTTTTACTCGCATTCACTTATAACTTCGGTAGAAACGGAAACCATTCTGCTGAAGTAGAACGATCAGCAGAAACAGAATACTTCTTCAAGAAGTTTCAGTAAATATCTTTTTACTGTTTCACCCACACACATTAATTCTCTTACCACTTGAACCCGTCTATAAAACAATCCCAATGCACATAGACTTCTTCATCAAAAAATCCCCAAATAATATTTCAAACCCTAATTCCACCAATACTCCAAAATTAGCCATAATAACCATGAGTACCAAACCTGAGATCATAGATCTCACAGCAACATCCTCATCATCATCATCATCATCTAGTGAAGATACCAATCCATGGCTTCATTACTTTCCAAAACCATATCCACTACCAAAGAAGTCACCCTTTCTCTCCTCATCAGAAGATAAAAATGTTGAGACATCAAGTGTATCTGCTGAAGATTCTGATGACTCCTATAAGGAGGGAACATCTTACTCCCAACCCCCAGCACCTAGGCCTCAACGAAGGCCACGAGCCAAAAATCCACCACTTCCTATGGGTAGAAAGGTGGTGCTTGGTCTCTTGGCATCATGTTTTGGTGCATCATCACATATCGTATCGAGGAACAGAAAAAGGAAAATGATGTAAGTTGTTGTATGATGGAAAGAGTAGATGATGCACAAATGAAAATCTTTCCTTCTCATCTCTCTACCACAATCAGCTTCAGCTTCTTCGTTTTCATCAATCCATCCTCTCCATTTTGATCCTTAGCATCTGTTAGGGTTGGTTATGCTTATCACAAAGGCATAGCCAGCATTTAGTGCCAAAAGATGTGAGCAGTCATACTCATCGTGCTCATCTTCACTGCAATTTAGATGTTGGAATGGATGATATGTAATAGATTAGGACTATTAGATCATGTAGATTCTTTTGATGTTGCTAGTACTCTGTAATCTGTAAGCTGTAAACTGTTTCTTGAATGAATGAATGATCAATTTGCTTCAGTACTTCTTTTGAATGAATCATATAACTTCAGAGGAAACAAATGACACTCTTCAGCACTTTAAACTCAGTAGAAACAAGCTTTAGCTTTCATGACCATATCTCAACTGATCAGAACATACACTCTGCAAAACATAACAAACACAGAGAAACATACAAACCAACAGAGAAACACACTAAAATTACATTAGCAGGTTAGAGTTAGTTAAAAACAACCAAATATACAAAATTACATAGCAAAATGCAAAGTGCAAAGTTATACACAAATCCTCCCCTGAGGCATATGCCTCCCCTGAGGCCTATGCCTCCCCTTAAACTTTGCAGTTAAGGGTTAAGCATGCCAATATGAACCACAAGGTGTTGAAACCTTGGTCCTTCAAAAGCCTTTGTTAACAAATCTGCCACATTATCATCAGTATGAATTTTGACCACATTTATCAAATTTTTATCATATGCATCTCTTATAAAGTGGTGCCTGATTTCAATATGTTTTGTTCGACTGTGAAAAACTGGATTTTTAACAATGCATATGGTACTTTGATTATCAATAAAAATTGTTGTGTTCATGAAATTGTACCCATAATCCAACAACTGATTTTGAATCCAAAGAACCTGTCCACAGCAATTAGCAGCAGCCACATACTCTGCTTCAGTAGATGAGGTAGCCACAATAGTTTGTTTCTTGCATTGCCAAGAAATCAATCTCTTTCCAAGGAATTGGCAACCTCCAGTGGTGGACCTCCTATCCAGATTAGCACCAGCATAGTCATTATCACTATAAGCTTCCAACTTAAAAGGAGACTCTTTTGGGTACCAAAGACCTAGAAAAGGTTGGCCTTTAAGGTACTTAAAGATCTTCTTAATAGCATTGAGATGAGAAGTCAGTGGAGTAACTTGATGTCGCGAACAAACACTCACAGCAAAAGTAATATCAGGCCTGGAAGCTGTTAAATACATCAAAGACCCAATCATAGACCTGTACAAATGAACATTCACAGGTGGATCAGCTTCATTGTTGGTCTTTGTCTTTGGAGCTTCATAAGGTGTAGTGGCAGTCCTTACACCCTCCATACCAAACTTCTTCAAGATGTCCCTCACATATTTGTCCTAACTGATAAAGATACCATCAGGTTTCTGCTGAACTTGAAGACCCAAAAAGAAAGTCATCTCTCCCATTGCACTCATCTGAAACTCTCCCTTCATAAGCTCCTCAAACTCCCTGCACCAAGCTTCCTTTGTGGATACAAAAATAATGTCATCCACATACACTTGCACAAGAATTATGTCAGTGGAATTCTTCTTTAGGAAAAGAGTCTTATCAATTGCACCTCTTCTGTAACCGTGTTTCAGCAGAAATGTAGAGAGCCTAGCATACCAGGCTCTGGGTGCCTGATGTAATCCATAGAGAGCTTTGACCACCTTATAAACATGATTTGGATGATCTGGATCTTCAAATCCTTTAGGTTGAGTGACATACACCTCCTCTTCAATTTCACCATACAAGAATGCTCCTTTAACATCCATTTGATAGACCATAAAGCCCATATAGGATGCATAAGCTAAGAAAATCCGTATAGCCTCAACTCTTGCTACTGGGGCAAACACTTCATCATAATCGATTCCCTCCTCTTGTCTATACCCCTGTGCAACTAATTTAGCTTTGTTCTTAATGACAACACCCCGAGCATCTCTCTTATTCTTCAGAATCCATTTAGTCCCAATAGCATACTTACCATCAGGTAGTGGTACCAATATCCAAACCTGCTGATTTTGAAATTGTTGCATCTCATCCTGCATTGCTTCAAGCCAACTTGAGTCTTCAAGAGCCTGAGTAACACTGGTTGGTTCCACTTGTGAGAGAAAACAAGCAAACAGACAATGTTGATAGTCTGTGTGATTGTCTCTCTGCTGATTGGAGACATAAGAGATAAAAGCCACCTGTCCATATTTAGAACGCGCCACAGTACCTCTTGTTCTAACAGGTGCATTAGGATCACCAATAATATTAGACTGTGGATGAACATTGTTGATCCTTGTTGTAGTGGTGGTGTTGACATCAATGGAAGAATCAAGATTAGTCACAGTAGGTTCAAAGTCAGTATCATAGGAAGGTGTGTTGAAGATGCCTGCTTTAGGTTGATGATGACCAAGATCTGAAGGTTTTGGAAACCTTGTATAGGGTTCACCAAGATCTGTTGACACTTTAGTAGACATAGGAGTAGAGTCAACATGTCTTTCAGCCGAATTGGAGAGGTGAGGAGAAACAGATTCCCTTTCAGCAGAATTGGAGTTTCTGCCGAGTGCTTCATTTGAATTTTCTGCAACATTCCTCTCAGCATCTAAATTGGCTGCATACTCTTGTTTCTTCAGTCTAGCAAGGTCCTCAGCATAATAGAATTCATCTTCACCCACATCAGTATAATCTTTAGAAGTGTCACCTACAAAATTGTTAGGAGAGAAGGAAGGCACTACAATGGGTTGTTCATCATCATCAGACCCACTGTCAGAATGAGTTTCCAAAGTTTCTGCATTAGTAGTTGGAGATGCTTCAGAATCTGCATTTTGGTTAGCCATATGTCTAGCATAACCCAAGTAGTCAGTCAAGTAATCAAGGTCAAATGACCAAACATGACCCTGTCCTTGAACATTAGGCTTGTCTTCAAGATACCTCAGATTCAATGTCTCCTCAATCTTCTTAGCAGATACATTGTAAACTCTGTATGCCTTACTATGAGCCGAATACCCCACAATGTAACCATCATCAGCTTTCTCATTAAATTTGCCCAAAGGATCACTGGTATTCAAAATTGTCACTTGGTAGCCAAACGGTTTAAGGTAATGAATAACAGGAACTTTTCCAAAAAGGAGTTCATATGGTGTTTTAAGGTGTGGTCTAGTAATGGACACTCTATTTAGAACATAACAAGCTGTACCAACAGCCTCAGTCCAAAACATGGTAGGAAGTTTAGAGTCTGCTAGCATTGATCTTGCAGCCTCTATTAAGGTTCTATTTTTTCTTTCTGCCACCCCATTTTGTTGAGGGGTTCTTGGAGTGCTATAGTCCCTTTTGATTCCCTTTAACCTGCAGAGTTCTATCAGAATGGCATTTTTGAACTCTGTACCATTATCACACCGAATTCCTTTCACCTTTTTGTTCAACTGATTCTCAATAAGGGTAATGAAGTCTTTCAATATTTCAGATGTTTCATCTTTGGTCCTTAGAAAGAATACCCAACAAAATTTGCTAAATCCATCAGTGATCACCAGAAAAAAATATTTATGATCAATGCTTCTCACTTTAGTTGGACCAAACAGATCCATATGAAGAAGCTGAAGAGGTTCAGAAATAATGGTTACTACTGTAACAGGAACACCTTTGTATGAGGCTCTGTGCTGCTTTCCTTTGTTGCATGCAACACAGTTATGATCATTGGTGAATACTTTGGCAGGAAGACCTTGAACAAGGCCCAGTTTTGAAAGCTGGTTAATGGTCTTAAAATTGACATGGGCCATCCTTCTGTGCCATTTGGTGGACTCATCCACTGATGCTTTAGCCACCAAACATGTTAAGTCACCTGCTGGTTGAACATTAGTTAAGTTGAATGTATACAGATTGTGACTACGAGGAACCTTCAGCAGAATTGAAGTTTCTTCTGGGAGTTTGAAGTCTTTAGACAGCACAAGACATTCATCCTCTGTGAAGAGTACTTTGTTCTTAGTGTCACAGATTTGTGAGACTGAAAACAAATTGAAGTGTTGAAGTTCCTTGACATAGTAAACATTCTCAAAATCCAGCTGAGGTGTTTTGATGGTCCCTTTTCCTGTAATTCGTCCATCACTTCCTCCAAAGGTTACATTGCCTCCACCTTCAATAGGTACAAAGTTATGCATCATGTCCCTGTTTCCTGACATACTCCTAGAACAACCACTGTCAACAATTCCAACATCTTTATGCTTAAGGGGATGATCCTACAACAACAAAAAAATATACAGAATATTAGTACACTATGGAGGCTCAAGTCATTGCTGACTTGAACCTGCCTTATGGATCATATGAGTTGTGCCATGTAGAAGTATAAGATCCACTATTGTTCTTGGGTTTCCAATGAAACTTAGGTCCCTGTTTATTCCAAGAACAACCTGCTGAGGTCTTGACAGCAGTATCCCAGTACCCTCTCCCATCAGTCATAAGGTTTACATATCTAGGCCAAAAACCATTTTTAAAATATTCACTGGTTGGTTGAACATATGGTTTTCCAATTGATCTTCCCCAAGGAAAAGAAGTATTATAATTAGTAGCTTGTGGAACATAAGATGGTATATCATTAACATTGGTCCACATTGGTCTAGTATGCCTAGAATCACCACACCTACTCATTCTTTGCTCATAATAATCACAATCCTTAATTAAATGAGATTTACTTCCACACACAAAACATTTCTTCTGAAGAGAAGATTTATTCAAACCAAAAGAAGTATTCTTACAAGCAGAAGTATTCAAACCAAAACCATGAAAAGAATTGTTTTTAACAGTATTATTATGCAAAGAATTAAAAAGCAAGTCTTCAGAGGCAACTGTCTTGGAAGTGCATTCCTTGGCAGCAACTCTGTCATGCTTATTGGTAGTCTTGGGTGTTGGAAAGGGTGAAGACTTGGGAAGGGCAGACTTGGGAAGGTCAGACTTGTCATTTGAATCACACTCTGTAGACCCTTGCTTGGAGGACTTGTCACTGTTAACACAAGAGACAAAGTCATTAGTAGAAGTATTAGGGTCTGGCATATCTCTTGACTTTTTGCCATACAAATGGTGTGATCCATCAAAGTCATTAAGAGTGGAAAGGTCAATGGGCATGTGCTCACCTCTAATTGGTCCACGTACAGCATGTAGGTCACCTTCTTTCACAAAATTAGCTAGGCCTGCTGGTGTAGATTTACGTGTGTCATCCCTAGCTTCTAAGCCTACATATTTCTTAAAACCTAAAGCCACTGTAGAATTGGGAGCTTGACTGCTATAAATGAGACTAGCCAACTTATTACCATTCATCATCCAGTCATTATTCCTAGCAATTTCCTCCTTAAGTTTCTCCTTAAGCTCTAGATTTTCTGACTCTACATCTGCTCTTAACTTCTCAGACCATTTTAATTCATTTGTAGCACATTCGAGATCTCTTTCTAAAACACCTATTTTCTCATCATAAGCTATTTCATTCTTCTGAAACCAAACCTTTTGTCTTTCTAGTGTTTTTAAAGCCTGTTTATAAGCTTCTACTTCCACATAGCATTCATTATATTTTGGTTCCATAATATCATAAGCTTGTTTGAGTTCATTATAACGCTCACTACAACCAAACACACAGTTTTGTACCTGAGAGATGCCCATCAAGGCAATCTGATCATGCCTATCCTCTGAAGTACAGCTTGCAATCAACCCAACATTATCAGGACCATCATTATCAGCCTCCTCATGTTGCTTCCAGTCCACATTGCTATCCAGAGTGACCAAAGCAGTTGATCCCTTTGACGTTCATGCCTCCTTCTGATACTGCTGATAAGTAGAGTATCTTGTCTCATCACCAGCTTTCCTGTCTTTGCATTCTCTAGAAAAGTGACCCATCTGTTGACATGTGAAGCATTTAGCCTTCCTTTTGTCAAACCTTGCTGGATCGCGTCCTTTGAATCCAAACCTTCTGCCAGCTTTGCGCTCAAAGGTCTTGATATCCATGGAAAGCATGGCCACTTGCCACCTCAGCTTCATCTCTTCCATCTCAAGCGGGTCCACCTGATCAAAATCCTCATAAGCCAGTTCCTGCTGAGGATCATAATCAGCAAAGAAGGATCCAAGTACATCTTCCATAATGTTGCTTGATTTAGAGTGAGAACTCGATGAAGGAGCAGCATTAGATGATGATGGATATGGGCTTGGACCATAGCTAGACTTTGGAGTAGAGGCTCCAACAAATGCAGTATGACTAGCAGTAGAAGATGATCGAAAAGGGCTTCTTACATCATGTTCAAGAGCTTTAAGTTTGTTATACAGCTCATCAAAGGTCATCATGTCCAAACCACCTTTAGCTTTTAAAGCTATGCTTACATGTAGCCAGGATGGAGGTAATGACCTCAGAAACTTAGAGTTACAGTCATCATTATCCGGCTTTGCCTGTAGTTGATTCAACTGAGTTAAAATCTTGTGAAACTTATCATAGCCCTTGTGAATTCCTTCCTCTTCAGAGATCTGAAAGTCCTGAAACTGTTGTCTTAGCATGGACTTCTTCAACCTTCTAGACTCCTCATTCCCACCGAACTTCGCCTTAATTGCTAACCATATATCCTTAGCATCTTGCATGAAGTGAAAATCACTCAAGTGATCCTCAGGAATAGCTTGCAGAAGAATAGTTCTGACCTTTGTTTCTCTCTGAACTTCCAGCAACTCTTCAGCAGTTTTGGGAGGAACATTCATCATATTACCAGCAGCATCCGTGGTAGTTCTCTTCAAACTGTTCCCCTTCATAATGATCTGCCATAGATTCCAATCAATGTTGGAGATCCAATTCTGCATCTTCATCGCCCAAAGATCATATTCCTCCCTTTTAAGGTAAGGAAACTTAGCATTGCTATTAGAGAGACTTAGTTGCTGCAGATGGGTGGAATTTTGGTTGTTGGTGAGTTCAGTATCAACATCTGAACCAGGCATGATGATTTTGTTATGGTTGTATGGGTGTTTAGAAAAAGCTTGTCCTTAGTATCGTAGAGACTCTCACGAGGCTCTGATACCACTTGTTGAAACAAACAAAGACCTTGATAGATCTTGAGCTCGTGGATCGTTATGTATGCCTATGTAATCACAAGCACAATAAAAGACAATCTCTACTACTAATGTTTATCAGCGGAATATAAACACAAGTAACAAATAACTAAGAACTTCTTGATCCTCTATGGATCTTTATATTAACTAAAACTGAATTTTCCAATCGGTACATAACTCTTTCTAATGTGTTCCTTTTATAGATAAGGAACCCTAAACAATATCGCTAAACCGTTTCCCAAGAAACGTATAATCATAAAACTAAATAAGATATACACAATCACTTCCTAATAAAGCTCATGTATATCCACACCAAATAAACTAAACACGGAATAAACACATCCGCAGAAACAGACTATTAACTTTTTTACTTCAGCAGATTATGTCTTCGGCAGAATCCACTTCTCTTCAGTAGAAACACTTCGGCATTAATATTTATATTCCAAACTTCACATAATTCCCAACACATATCTCCACACCCATAACAATAACATGGATCAAACGAAGATATCTCGGGCTGTGGAGGGTAGTCGGAAAAATTTTGAGGATTATTGAAAGAATTGGGGCACATATGATTATAACACTGATAATCATTTCCCAAATGTGAATTACAACACTGACAGAATTAGTCGAAGTAGTCCATAAGAATCAAATATAAGAGGGATAAGAGGAAAGAATTATCAAATCAGAGGGTAAAGAAGAATATTTTTGGGTTTTTTAAAACAAAATTTGAAAAGTAAAATCTTTTTGGGTTTTTTTTAAAAAAAGGATACTTCCAAAAAGCAACGATAACTTCTAGGGGAAGGATCTTCAAAAACACGCGAATCGAGACGGAATCGAAAACTCTCTACATGCCCTCCCCAGCAGCGGCGCCAAAAATTGATTTTTCTGCTTTCGTATAGATATTTTCTGAAGAAATACAAAGGTATGTATTTCCCGGGTCGTTTTCCAAACGAGGGATGAATGGAATTTTCAACTCACGTCGCGATTATCGGAATTTGAATGGGAAAAGGGGATAATTGGGGATTTCTACACTACGGGGAAAGGGAAAGTAAAGGAAAGCAATTAAAACTACTGAATCTATGGTGCAAACAAGGAAATACGACTAATTATGCAAGTTTAAACTAAAAACGCGAAAAACGTAATTATAAAAACGCGAATTAAAATGCGAACTACACTATTTTAACTCATAAAAATAAACTACTATTTTTCTACAGCTAAAAATGATATTTAAAAATTATTAGAAATTTAAAACTAATTGTTTTGGTTTTTCTTGATTTATTTTGGATTAAAAACTAATTTTGAATATTTTAAATAGACTTAAAATACAAAAAATTAGGAAATCATGCAAGAAAATTACAAAACTATTTTTCAAAAATCTTATATAACTAAAAAAAAATTTCAAAACTGGAATCACATTTTTCTGACTTTTTGTCAATTTTTTATGAATTTAAAACTATTTAAATCTAATTAAATTGCTAAAAATTACTATTTAAACTAAGAAAATTATGGAAACATATTTTTTTGGCTTTTTGTATTTTTATTAATCTAGGAAAAATGAAAAGTTATTTTTTAGAACCTTTTCTGATTTACTTGTATTAAAAGCTAATTTAAAAGTATTAAAAATGATTTTAAATTCAGAAAAATAGCAAAAGAGCATGGAAAAATATGAAAACTTCAAGAAAATTATAAAATAATACTGATAATCTAGGAAAAATAACAGAAACAACTATGGAGTGCAATAAATATGAAATGGGCTCATAACAGTTATGAATAAGCACCATTGAAATAAGCTATAAGCTACAAAAACCTACCACAGGCTCAAACTAACCTAAATTAATCAAGACTAAGCTAATGCAACTGATATGGGTAAAATAAACTCAAGCTACAAGCATTAAAGCACTATAACAGGTTCTAGCTCTAAATTCTAAACGGCCCTACTGCAGCAACTTTGAGCTCCAATTCAGCTTATTTATAAAAATCCTAAAAATAAACTAAAAACACCATGTTGAGAAAAACCAACAAGAGTGCTTATATCCAGAATTTCAGATAATTTGGACTAATATTGAGTAAATTAAAAATGCAGAAATGGAGGCTGTTTGTACTTGTAAATGGAATTTTGACTTTGTTAGACAGAATTGGATTTTGACTTATATGAGTTTAGATCTATCAAAAACAGATTGAAAATGATGTTTAGATGTGAAATGAAACTACTGCAAGCTAAATCACTACTTTATCTACCTAAATGCAAGATCTCACTAACTGATTCAAACATATAAGAGTACAAGAGCAGATTTATTGCAATATTGACTTACGCTATTCTAAGATGCAAGTGAATGACTGAATTTTACTTAATGATGCTAAATAAAGCTAATGCAACCTAACTTATCCTCTGCTTGAACCTTTAACTCAGAATCAAGTGACTGTGCCAAACACTCCTTACTAGCTCTAAACCACTGAAATCCTAAGGCAACTTCAAATCCAGGCCTAATTAGACTACAAACTATATTCAATAACCTCAAATGAACTTTTATGACTCAATTATGCAAACTAGAATGAACCTGACTTAACTAATGTAATACTGATGTTATGCAGATGTTGGAACTAAATGACAGAGATAGAAATTAATGAAAGCAACAAACAAGCAGCTGAGATTTAGCAAAATTACACTAGAGTGAACATAAATTGAACTAATCTAACAATGAAGATAGAGCTAAACAGATTTAAAAGGAGAATATGGAACTCACAATTGTCCAGCCACAATGGCTTGCCAAAAAACACAAAATAACCACTACCTAAACTGCTTTTCAACCCAACTCCAACTAGTTTCAACCCAATTCCATGACTGTAACACCAAATGATTGAGATGACTGCAGTTTGACTTTTGTTGACCAAGTTGAGATTTATTGACTGTTTTGTGAAATTTGAAATAAAACTAGATTAATGCTTAGATAAGCTCACATTAAGCTATAGTTGGCTGATGTGAGCTTATAAGATCAAGTAAAAGAGGTTGTAACAAAGAGTAAAAGCAACAAAAATTAATTCAAAGAAACTGAAATTTGCATTACGTAGATTAAAAGTACAATTCAAAAACTGAGACTACAAAGATGATTTAACTTTAATAAAACAGTAAATTGACAAAAGTAAAATGGTCTAAGCTTTCTAAATACTTGAAAAATTGGACGAATTCCTTCTTGGATGCTCAAGGGTATTTATAGCTGCTGCCAAGGGTTTGGGTCTTGATCTTCAGAAGCTTTAGGATCCTTCCCACTTGTAATCTCAGCCATTCAATCACAGCTTCATACTTAAGCTGAATTTGGGATGTTGGATCTTGCATTCTTATCTCACATCACACGGATTGCCAGCGTGGCAATCCTGACTTGTCAGGCTGATGTCAGGCTAGTGTCAGAGGGTTCTAGAATCACTTGATGTACGGGTAATTTAGGAGAAGCAGGGTAAATATGTGGAAGACAGTAAATAGTAATTGGGTTTTATTTGGGAGGGAAAAGGGATTGACCGTGTTTTAAGTGGTAAAATGGGTGGGTAATTTGGTGTTATGGGCTTGGGCCAAGGATGACAAAAAGGGTAGTGTTCTTATTATGGATTTGACTTGGTATAATTACATTTAACATTTAAGGATATCTTACATAAATTTGTAAAAACCAAGGACCAATGGTGTAATTTGTGAATTGTTAAGGTGTAAATGGTAAGTTGGTAAAATGAGGAGTGAAATGTGTATTTAAGGGAAAGTTGAGGGGTGATTTGGTAATTTTGATAAAGTGAGGGTAAATTGTGAAAATTTGGGAAAGTGAAGGTAATGATGTGAAAACTCCCAAAACATGTCACGAACTCTGTAATTTGATCTTTTTAGCATCAAAGTCCAATAAATAGCATCCCCAGCATCGGCTTTTGCACTCTTCTCTCTCTTGTGCCCGGTTTTCTTCGGTTTTGGCTTTCTTTTGTTTGTTTTGTCATATCCGAACCTGCACATGAATAAACTCAAGAAACCATCAAATATTAAACATAAACGGCTCTTTCTTGGTTATTTTGGGTTTATATTTGTAAAGAAATGATATGTGTTTTAGCACATATCATGCAGTTCCTAGCAATATGTCCGTCACCACCACAGTTGTAGCATTTAACTGGCTTTGCTTGTCCTTGATTTGGATTCCTTCCACGATTCTAATTTGCAACATATCCTCTACCAACTCCACCTCTTCCCTGTTCATACTGCCTTTCTTGAACAGGTTGCACCATAACCTTCCCATCTCTGATAGTAGCTTGATTGTGTGGATTGGATGCTGTTATGAGGTTATTGTTGGTGTGTGGTAGAGAGTTCATGTTTTGACTAACCATGAGAGACAGTTGATTGATGAAGTTTTCTATGAATGTGTTTGGGTCTGGAGGCATATATGTTGGATCAGGGATGAGCTTGTAATTACCATTACCCATGGGTATGACTTGAGAAGCTTTGATGGTAATTCCAACATTGGTGTAAAAAGCAGTAGAGTCATTTGACGAACTAGTTTCTCCCTGCTTAGATTTGAACTGTTTAAGAATCCTTCGTTCAAACATAGCATGTCTCTCATTCTAAAGAAGGAATGCATAAAGTTGCTCATAGTTGGTGTTCTTCAATCCTTTGTGTTGGGTCTATTATAGATTTGATGATACAAAACAATAAGAATGAAACATGAAGGACTAAAAGTGACAAGACGGAAACTACAAAATGATGGAGGATTTGGAAGATTCTAGAAGATATGCTTAAAAGAATATTTAGTTTCCTAATTGTATTATGATTCCTCTTGTAAACCCTAGATGTCTCTAGTATATAAAGAGACAAAGGGTCATTAGTTTTAGTGTACGTACAAGATGTAGACGTCTAAAGGTGTGTGTGTATGGGAACCTCGGCGTAGGGAAAACGCCTAAGGTTTAGTTAGTTAGTGTTAGATCAAGTCTTTGATCTTTATTATAGTTAGTTAGTTAGTTTATGATAATGAAAAACCTTGTTCATGATAATGTTGATTCTATGTTTGAATATTCCGCTTTCATTATTATGTGTTCCTAGATATAATATTAGACCTCGTCTAAGAGCTTACAACGATTTTCACATGTGGTATCAGAGCCTGGGGCTCGTGATATCTAGGGATCTACAAGGTTTTCTTGAAGAAAAAGGAAGAAAAATTCGAAGCTGTCAAAAATTCGCAATACTTCTGTAGCACTGTTTTAAAAATGTCATAACTGTTTATTGAACCGTTGGATCGGGCTAAAATTCAAACTGGAGCTTCTTGGTATATCTATCTTTAATCTCATCGAAGGGATTGTCAATCGGAGCTTTGAATCAAAAGTTATACGCTGTCGAAGTCTGCTGCTGATTTTTCGTAAGGTTACAACAACACTGTTTTGAAACGATCATAACTTTTTTGTTAACCGTTGGATCGTGACGAAATTTTTGGTGGATGTTCTCTATATACTAATCTAACTTTCCACCGAAGGGATCTTCCATCTGAGCTTTTATGTGAAAGTACTGCTGAAAGTACTGCTGTGTATTTTCAAAGTACTGATGTGCGTTATTGGTTCCCTACAAGCAAAGTACTGCTTGGACACGAAAGTACTGCTTGGAATTTGAAAGTAATGCTCTTGAATTAAAGTACTACTTATTGGATGCAAAGTACTGCTTGGAGTTTTTAAAGTACTGCTGTTTGATGAAAATATTGCTGTTTGATGAAAGTACTGGTGAATTGGTTATTGATTGAAGGTACTGATATTTATATGAACCAGTAAGGTTATTTTGTTCAAAGTACTGTTTATGTTCAAAGTACTGCTTCTTTTTAAAGTACTGCTTAAGGTACTGATTCTTCTCAAAGTACTGCTCAAGGTTTTTGCATGGCAAAACTTATTTGGATTGGCAGTCTAATGGTTTATTACGAGGAGATTTGGAGTTAAGGGGAAGTCAAGCATGATGATTGTTATGGATTTTTTGGACGACACACACACAGGTTATTGTTCACACACACAGGAAGAAGTTTATGTTCTTAAAGGATTCAAAAAGGCTCGTATTTGATTCATATGGATTAATTGATTACGAAGAGGGTTGAATATCATTTATTTAATGTTGTAGTTAAGTTTCATAGGTTTGTGTTCTTATCATATAGCTTGATGAATCTAGCAATGTGTGATTTTTCTTATGATGCTCTATGCACACATTGGCTATCACTTAAAGGAGTTACATTGTAGTGCTCAGTATCTCATACTAGTTGAGGATTCTTGTCAAGGGATTGTGGTCTACTTATATTTGGTTCGTATAAGTATGGAGTTCCGTGGATAGTACAAGATTTAAGACACAAGTTTGGGAAATTCTACTTCTTCATCAAATTCGTTATACTCGGTTTTCTTCACAAGTAATCATTATATAAAGCCTACAGATTTTGAAGAATCATTGATGTACATGCATCACTCAAGGGGAAGTGTTTGATTTTTACTACTATTGATCATTATTACTACTACTAGTTGGAGTTTTCTACTGTTTTGGATCCATTTTTCTTATGATGCGTAATGGTGGGCGATTTGAAGCATTGGAAGTCTTAGATTGGAAGTATGACATTGGTTCGTGGTGGTCAAAGTCATTATTTGAATACGTTCTCTATTTGTTGATAACAAAAAGGGGAAGAGATGTTTGAGTGACATGTTCAAGTCAAGGGGAAGCATGGAAAACAAGATTGTTTCATTCATGGTGAGATTTAATTATCTCAACTTCTGCTACTTCGTCTAGGGAAGTTCGTACAAGAACCGTGTTTGTTTTGTCATCATCAAATAGGGGAAGATTGTTGGGTCTATTATAGATTTGATGATACAAAACAAGAAGAATGAAACATGAAGGACTAAAAGTGACAAGACGAAAACTACAAAAAGATGGAGGATTTGGAAGATTCTAGAAGATATGCTTAAAAGAATATTTAGTTTCCTAATTGTATTATGATTCCTCTTGTAAACCCTAGATGTCTCTAGTATATAAAGAGACATAGGGTCATTAGTTTTAGTGTACGTACAAGATGTAGACGTCTAAAGGGGCGTGTGTGTAGGAACCTAGGCGTAGGGAAAACGCCTAGGGTTTAGTTAGTTAGTGTTAGATCAAGTCTTTGATCTTTATTATAGTTAGTTAGTTAGTTTATGATAATGAAAAACCTTGTTCATGATAATGTTAATTCTATGTTTGAATATTCCGCTTTCATTATTATGTGTTCCTAGATATAATATTAGACCTCGTCTAAGAGCTTACAACGATTTTCACACTTTGGTTAGCTTCACAGAGGTGACAAACTTATGCCATTCAGGATTCATGTTGCTCACAAACTTTGAGTTCAGCTGAATATTTGGCATAGTCATTTTGATATTCCTCATATCATTCACAAGCTTGTGGAATCTCACGTAATATTCATTGATACTCTCTTCTGGTTTCATCTTGAAGTGCTCAAATTCATCATACAGCTTTGATTCTCTGTCTTCCTTAGTCAATTCAGAACCCGAGAGAAGCATATTGACATTATCCCAAACAGCCTTTGCTTCTGTGTTGTGATTGATAAGCTTGTAGATATCTTTTGGAAGACCTTGAAGTATAATGTTTGAAGCCCTGATATCAGCATCGAATCTCTTTTTCTCCTTATCACTGAGCTCATCATACGTCTTTGGTCTGTCCAAACCAAAGATCATGGTTCCATCTGCAGCAGTATCAATTATGTCTCTTGTAGTCTCAATCTGATACGGTCCTTCATCAATAGACTTGAGAATGTTGACTCCATTTTCCTTTCCAAGACAATACAACCTGATTCGTTGAGCCCATGAGTCATAGTCAGTTCTGTCAAGCATGGGTGGACGAGTGTCTGAACCAGCTGCTTGAACATCCTCAGCAACAGTGGAGATGATTGTAGGTACCTTGGTTGACATGTTTACGGATTTCACGGGATTTTATAACTCTATGATTAAACCGGGAAATAGATTCTTTCACGGGATTTTACTAAATCAAGAGAAAACCGTATTACAAACAAAAGATAAACCAAGTCGCTAATAATCCTTGAACCAAGTCGCTAAGCACCAAGTCGCTAAGTAGCAACTCGCTAGACTTCAAGTTGCTATGAATCAAGTCGCTAAGCCCAAGTCGCTAAGACCCAAGTCGCTGGACACAAGTCGCTATAATACCAAATCGCTAAACAGTCATGTTGCTAAAGAACAACTCGCTAAGATCCAAGTCGCTAATATCAAGTCGCTGAGAATACAAAGTACAAGTCGCTAACAAAATTGAAAGCAAGTCGCTAACCTAACCAAGTCGCTAGCCGTAGTGGAAAATCCACTAACTTGTACTGTTTGTCGGCTTTTCTCAATAGACAAGTTGCTAGGCTCAAGTGGCTAACAATTAACACTACAACTCGCTAACAATTACTGAAGCAAGTCGCTACGAAGAAAAACACTACGAGAGTCAAGTCGCTAGCAAGAAAAACTTCAAAAACACACTTTACAATCCAAAACAAGCCCAACCACAGTGATTCAAGCTTTCCAAATAAAAACCCAAGCACTTACAATGATTCTAAACAAAAAAGTACACCAAAAATTCAAACTTTAACACAAGAAATGATCCAAATGATGCAAAAACCACTAAACTTTTTCAAACTCAAAAACCATCTAAAACCACTAGAAATCCAAGGATATGTGAGAGAGATGATCAAACCATGGCTCTTGATACCATTTGTAACATATTGGATTTCACATACACATCAAAACATAATCACAAATAGGCGTATAACTTAAGGTTTTAGAGAGAGAAAGAGTTAGAGGTTTGGGAACTTAGTGAGAGAAAATAAAAGTATTATTATGAGCTCCAACTCTCTACCTTGGGAGGTAGAGAGTATTTATAGTCTTACACAAATCGCCACCTACGGGCTGTGGATCAGGCATACAGTGGGTAAAGACCCGTCCGTCCTCCACGGTGTTACTTAACTAAATACAACTTAACTAATAAATAACTACGACTACGAGCTTTCTAACGATTACTTATACTTGAGGTGACCGACACTTTAATAACCGGATTTACTAAATCCTAACAAAATGAACAAAAATGTTCTTTATCAAATGGAACTAGACTAAGGCTAATGTCATGTTTTCAAAGGATACTCAAGCATGTTGAATCTTTGGAGTTTAAAGTCTCAGATTTGATCCTTATCGGTTAAAAGTTTTCACAAGCAAGTCACAACTCTCCTCAAAAGCATTCAAAAACAATTTAAATCAATAGAGATCACAAATCTCAAATTACTTGAAAATTGTGATCGAGGGAGAATTTGTGATTTAAATTGGATTTAAACTGATAACTCAATAAATGGTTGTGAAAAGTGTTTAACAAGGCATCCCTTCTACATATGTCAAACGATTTCAAATTTTCCATGCATATGTTAAGGGGGAGCATCTTTCTTAAACCGTAAAGGGTTAAAACGTGATGATTTGTATCAAAGTGCAAGCTCCATCCAATATGTGCTAAACTCATTTCGAATCTCGAAGCACATATTGAGGAGGAGCATTTTAAAAGGAAAATAAACCTTCAAGGTACAAATACTCATATGTTTCAACATAATGTACCTTGATTGATTTTCTAATTTTTTCCGTATGGCTATATGATCGTGAAAGGTGCTTCTAAGAACACCTTCCTCTTTGTGCAAAACAATTTCAGAATTATATGCACATGTTGAGGGGGAGCAATTCTTTTGAAAACCACATCCTTTCCCAAAAATATCTTTAACTAAAGTATGAAAAATACTAATTTTGATCGGGAAAGTGATGTTGATATCTTTTAGAAATTGTTGGTCAAAGAATCGAATTTTTCATTCTTAAATCTGAGATTTTCAAGTCCTCTTGCCTCCATGTGCTAAAACCAGTTCAAATATATATGATACACATGTTGAGGGGGAGCTTTTTCTAAAAATATCAAAAACAATTCAGGTACAAAATGTTTTGATCATGTATCACAAGTACTTGGATTGATTTTCAAATGGTTTTCAATTGGTTCCAATGGAAGAAGAACAATACCAAAAGACTGTCCACATTTACTTTATGTATGGAGTTATAAGGATGGTTAGGTTAGGTATTCGTTCCCACGATCCCACCAGAGCCGGAGGGATCTACCCAGGGACAATCCACTAGATAGTGTGGAGTCCTTAGGTATGATGAAAAAAGGAGAAAAATGAGAATATTGGAAGAGTGCGGACTGAGATAGAGCTAGAACTGGAATAAACCCAACAAGGTTCTAGTAATGAAGTCTCGGTAAGCACTGAAGGGGTTGAAGAATGAAAAAGAATTGAATGTGAAAAAGGGTGAAATGAAATAGCCCTCCATTAATTCAACCTTAGGGCAGAAATCGGGTTCAATACATATGCTACTGGTGATTACTAAGGTAACACTGGTATTGAAGACAAGACGTCATTGACCCAGTGACGCACTGTACTAAACTTCCCAAGCTACTCAAGTTCCTCTTAAAAGGACTTGTTTCATTCTCACGGGGAACCTACATAATATATCGACTTTCTCTTAAAGATTGTTGATATTGAAGAAGGAGACCCTCTCCCTAGTCTCTGACATAGGAACCAAATGTGCACAATTGAGTCTAGAGCCACGAGATCATCAATAAATCTCATTAGGACACTGTCAATGAAGATGGTCTCCGAAAGAGAGAATATATTTTAAGAGTCCTACGCTTTATCCTTGTGGTATTGCCAGAACATCTGAGTGATATGCAAACATAATCACAATGAAGATGGAAAGCCTTCTAGAGCAAACATCAAACAAGCTCTTGGTAGGTGGCATGTGAGATCTATCCAATAGATCAACCATGTGAAAACTGAACAGAAACAATGGGGCGATTCAAAATTATGAGTCAATCCTGGTTCAGGTTATGGATTGACGGATTCCTTTGAAAAACCAGTCGTTGTGCGCAAAAATCCTTTTTCTATGGCACATCGACTGTGTATCACATTTTCAAATATCAAAAGGTGTTTATGATTGAAAATTGATTTTTCATATAAAACCTTCGTTGTATTGCGAAAATTCTTTCTGATATGCAATACAGGATTGTTGTTCAAATCATTTTTAATCAATTAGTAAATCTCAATTTGCTGGTTCACTCACTCCGTGTTGTCTTCTTTGAGACGTTCCAGTTTAAGAACGGCTAGAGCAGCTGCGAACCCTGTCAAGGAGATTCTTCGGAATTATACCTGATCACAGGAAGTACTTGTACTGATCAACGGGGAACCGTGGGCCGTGTACCTCAATTCAAAAAAAGTGATCAAAGACACTTTCGTGTGCTTTATTGCTAACTGTTGTATGCAGGTACACCAGACGTTTGCAGCTGATCAGAATTAAGAGGTCAATCCATAGCCGCATGCTCACACAACACATTCACATCTATAGAAATCATGATGAAAGCATCAACAACTATGATATTTTCACTCCATGCTTCTGCTACGCTGCTGCAAATATCATGATTCAATAAAACCTTCTGCAACTCTGATGAGAAGACATCATGATCCAAAATGTGAGCATGTCGGTCCAAATGTTACAACATCACATGATGGAAACAATGCAAAGGAGGGACCAGAGATATATGGTGGCTGATGATCTCAAAACTGGCTCAACAATTATCAACACATGGATCAGATAAAGACCTCCACTTGAAGTTTCATACATGCGGAATATGAAGAATCTAAGACTACGGACTATAGGGCGAAGAACATAATCAAGATACCAAGAACAATCAAAATGTAATATCTATTTGTATTCAATGTAATTTGAGGTGACCTCCCTTTGGGGGAGATTGTTAGGATTTAGAAAATCCATGAGTTAAAGAGTCAGTCACCTCAAGTATATGTTCTCGTTAGAAAGCTCGTAGTCGTAGTTTTGTTATGTTAATAAGTAGTCTAATATGTAACACCGTGGAGGAAGGACGGGTCTTTCCCCACTGTATGCCTGATCCACAACCCGTAGGAGGCGTATTTTGTAAGACACTATAAATACCCTCTACCTCCCAAGGTAGAGGGTTGGAGCTTCAATACAATTTTTCTTTGTTTCACATAGTTCCCAACTCTCTTCTCTTTCTCTCTCTAAAACTTTCATTCTAAACCCTTTCATACGCCTCTTATATGATTTGTGTTATGTGTTTATGAAATCCAATAGCTAACAAAGTTGGAAATCATGCATATTTGTATGAAAAAGGATGAAAATGTTAAGAAAACGACCAAGTCATGAAAATTCTGAAAATAGCACCAGACGGTGTAACAACCTATAAGATGACGCCGTCACTTGCAAACGGAGATAACAAAATAGCCCAGATTTTACTAGAGACGGCTCAGTGAAAAATTAAAGAGGTAACAAGTGACGTCGTCACTTGTTAGTAGAGCTGGACCTTTCTGCCAAATTTATAATGTGACGGCCCAGAATAATTAAAGAAGGATGGCGTCTGAGTTACAAAGCGACCCCGTCAAAATGTTGACTTGAAAAAGACGAAACCCAAATGGTGGCAAATTGACGGCATCACAGCTATAAAGTAACATCGTCGCAACTGTAATCCTATATATAGTTTTAGCATTTTTTGCATTAAGTGTGCAACATTAGAGAGTAACTTTTGTGTACGACTTTTATCCATTTTTTACTGTATTTTTAGGCTTTTAACACCCTCTATCCTTAAGAGATAAGTACTTTAATCGCTTTTATCATTACGTTTGATCCATTCTTGATTATGATTACTTGTTTCTCTATCTTTAATATGTCTAGCTAAATCAACATAGTATTTGCTTAGATGTAATGAAACCTAGTTGTTACTATTGGTTGTCGTCTCTTGTTTAAGTGGTTGTTACATGTTAGGTTAGAAAAACTTGCTTCTTCCTTTAGTGTTGCAAGCTTGAACGTCCTAAAAACGTATTTATGTCCTAGAGTGCGCTAGAAGACTTTTCGTTGTGTTTATTGCATGAATTGCGATTGTTGATAATAGGAGATTTGGGGGAGATAAATTAGGTTACTTGGGTATCCCGGTTTTCTAGAGGAGATCAATACATTCATAGAGTTAGGGCATTAGGCACCTCCCTACGACTAATGGTATAACGCGCCAATTATATAAGGATGTGACAATTCGACTAATCAATAGAAGACTAGGGGGTAGTAAAATCTAAGTAAACACGCTTTTACCTATCATAAAAATCCCCTTTAATTTACTTGCAATTTTGTTTTAATTATTTTAATTATTAGTTTAAGTAGTTGATAATCTAAACCCCCAATCCAAATACCGAGATTTTACCTTGCTTTCATAAAATATAATAAAGATAAAAAGAATCATCCCTCACCTTAGACCTATTCATCATACATCTAGACCTTCCCAACACTATTCCCTAGAGACTGATCAATCCCCCGAGTCTTACCTATACTATACTACAACGGTTAGGTACACTGCCTAGGAGGATTTTATAAATTCTTCAGGGGGTTACATCCACCGTATCAAATTTTTTGCGCCGCTTCCGGGGAATAGTTTAGGTTCGTTTTCTATTTTGTCTAGTTCTACTCACTAGATTCCTATCAAGTGAGATTTTTATTTTTATTTTTTTAAACTTTCTAGTAGTCTATCTCTTTCTTCATGTTTTGGTTCGTAAATCATATCAATTGCCATTATGGTGGATGATAATATCCAAAATCAACCACTTGATCAAGCCTCATTCGACCTACTACGTGACCGAATATGTGGAGAGATTAGTGCACTAAGAGAATTGAATAGGTTGATTGATAATGAGCTTGATAATGCACTTTATGATTTGGATAACGCTTCTACTATAAGAGAATATTTAGATGATGACTTATGGCCCGAGGATTTCACGGGTATCGAATAATTTAACCTATACCCCACTAAAGAAGAAATAGCATATCATAATAACATAATTGATAACCCCTGACAACCATTTGTTTGGATAGATCCAAAAATTAAGAGAGGTAGTCCTTGGAACGTTAAGATCCCATGTATGATTGGATACAAATACATTGAGCAAGCTTATATTGACATAGAACCTCCAATCAACGTGATTTCTTCCGTTGTTTAAATGGACATAATGAATACACCACTTGGCCGTAGGAGAGACCCTAAGTATCTCGGAGGAATTTGCAAGTTTGATGGAAGTGTCAAGGGTTTACACATCTTTATTGGGAACTTCACTTATGCTTCTGATTTTATGGTCCTAGAAGATGTAGGAGGTGTCATTGATTGTAGCTTGTCCAATGTTGTGTTAGGAAAACCGTTTGTTGAGAAATCCAAGTTAGTATACGATCAATTTGAAGGAACGGTTCAATTTTTGAAAGGGAACAATAAAATTACATATAGGATGCCTAATAGGATGAAGGAACTTCGCTATGTGTCCTACTTTGAAAGAGACAACATAGATGCATTTGAGGAAAATAGTGAGGGGGATAAAGAAAAAGGAAGGCATGAAATATATATGGGAGAAGAAGAGTCTCTACTATAAAGATTGCTTGACTTTAAGGCCAAGGTATAAGGTCGATAGGGACTCTGTTAAATTAATAAAGTATGCCATTGAGGAGAGTGAAAAGGAAACGTAGAGAGTATGACTTCGAGTCTAGCTACACGATTCGTAAATAAAAAAAAGTGTTTTTTGGGAGGCAACTCATGTTTATATGTTTGAGTGTTTACTTTTAATTGTTTGTGTATCATATATGCCTCCTCATTATTGTTTAATTTTCATGTTTCAAATACTATTGTGAAAATGCTTTATTTTGTTTTTTAACCTCGTCTTAATCATATATAAAGGCAATTTGCAAAAGATAATTGTAAAAAAGTTCACATATGTTTAAAAAAACAAAACTGAACATGAAATTAACAATACATGATGAGCATATATTTATGTGTTTGTTTGAGTCAAATGCTTGTATCGAGTCACAATGGTTGTTTTGCAGTAATTTTCAAGTTGTAAGGAAGTGACTTTTTCCAGAAAACAAAGTTTAAAATTCTGTCAAGTCAATCCCGACGGCGTCAGGATCTATAGCCTGACGGCGTCAGACACTGTAGCAAACAGTTTTCCAGATTTTCGTTTTTCTGTCGAAACTAAATTTCTAAAAATTTACAGAATTTTTAATTTTCTAGGAACCTACAAACATCTATTTTCCAAGCATTATATCTTACTCTATTTCTAGTTTAGATTTGTATTATATATAGTTTTACCGCCGATGTCACGCGAGGTCTTTTGTTCGTTTTCTCAAAATTTACAGGTTATATTGGACAATAAGATGCAAGTACACAATGAAAGCAACACTTATGATTGACTTATTCTTCTTGGAGGAGAATTTAACCTTAATTATACACTGATCATACCGAGCTAATCAGGGGAGTACTAGTTTCTTTCTCTTTTATTTACTTCCCATTATCATAACTTTGATACTTTCGGGGAACATTGGGGATAATGTTCAGTTTAAGTGTAGGGAGCGAAAAGAGGGATACCTTAGAAACTATTTGCTCGCTTGATATTTGTCTTGTCCTTATTAATAGTGTAATAAACTTGTTAGGGTAATTTTAGCACCAATTTTTTTAATCTTTTACGACACTTATGAGAAAAACTTTTTTTCTTAATAAAGCGTCTCATGGATAGGAGTTATATGACTAGAACAAAAACCCTTACCACTCAAATTCCACCCCAAAAATGTGAGGCTCACCTTTAGATTATAGAATAAAAAGCATTCATCTTTGATGCTTATTGAGTGTACCGGTAGTATATAGATTCTAGAACTTGTTTTTGTGATGCATACCTGTTGGGTTCAGTAAATACCCAAACCCCTTAAGTCTAGGATTTGAATAGAAAATACCCTAAGTGTTTAGGTCGTTAAACACTAACAGGTAACTGAGTTCATAGTTGATGCAGGTTTTACTGACCACGTTTTAATATTTATAAAGTCTCGTTATACCTATGGTCTACCCTAATGCACTAACGGGCAATGTACCCGGTCGTGTGTAGTGTAGTAATCGGTAAAGCCGAGGTAGTCCCAAGAGCTATGTGAGTTGGATTATTACTAAGTCTAGGTGTCACAGATTGGTTTCGATAAGGAATTAATTATTAAACTACTAAGACAGATAAAGCAAATAAAAGGCAGATAAAAGGTAAAGGGTAAATCAATAGAGGAGAGTGGTGCTAACCTAGTTAATCCTCCTAGCTAGTTATGTCTACGTCTACTTACTTCCAATTACTTCAGGTGGGGTTAAAGTGGAGAGGACAGCATTTGGTCAATTCGCCTTAACCTATCAGCAAAGATGCTACCACAGGAGAAGTCAGGTGTCCCCTCATAAGTCTTGTTGTTCCTGGTCCCCTAAGCTAAGTCATTAAGTACCGCTACATGCTAGATCTATAATAGTGAGTGCCCGGGGCGTTAGCAACTTAAACACTCACCCCCTAATTCTTAAGTTCATCCAAACGATAGGTGATCAGTTGGTCAAATCGCACAAGTAGAAAGGGTCATCAGTTGGTCATATCTTACCCTTCCCGTCTCAGTCCGCTCACCTAGGGTCGGTTGGTCATATCTCCTAGGCAATTAGCCTCCACCGCCATTCAAAACTACCGAACCAAGGGTGGCTACCAATAGACTATGCATGCATACACTTAGAAATAAATATAAGGAAGTAAAGTAAACGCAAACAAAACAATTAAGGAATCATAACTAGACTAGCACCAAGAGGTGCTTAGCCGCTCATATTAATCATACAAACCAATTCAATATTCAAAGGTACGAAATACATGAATTGAAAGTAAAGAAAATATAAAATGCTAATGCTTATCGTAGAGGAGTGATTTCTCCCTTGGAGACAGCTCCGTATGCTCCTCTAGACCTGCCTTGAGCTTTTTCCCACGTTCTCTGGTTGTTGTGTGTGGAATGGGATGATTAGAAATGCTGGAATTCGTGGGGTATTTATAGGCCAGATCTGGGTTACGGCTTAACCATAACAAGAGTTACGCCGTAACCTTCAGTTCCTTCGTAATTTGCACTAGATCTGCTAGTTACGGGGTAACCTTATAAGTGGTTACGACATAGTCTTCAATAAACTTGGTTACGCCGTACTTGATGAAATAGTTACGACGTAAGTATGAGCGGCGTGGAACCTCATTTGACTTAATATAGTTACGTCATAACCTTTGAGAAGAGTTACGCCGTAACCTTCTGATAAGTTGGTTTTCTGAGTCACGCAATAGTTACGGCGTAATGTGAGAGATGAGTTACGCCGTAACTTCTTCAAAATCAACATACTATGATAATTCTTTAGATAATTCTCCAATTCCGCGTCTCTTTAGCTCCAATGCTCGTAATTTACCTGAAAGTGGAAAACAATAGAAAACAAGCGTAAATACATATAAATGATATAAATTACAAGCATTATAGGGGGAAATTGACACTTAATATTCAGGACTATTTGATGTTATCAAATATCCCCCCACTTGAACTCTACTTGCCCTCAAGTAGACCTTATTAGAAAGATTCCTAAAAAGATATCTCCCAAAACCTGGAAAATTTAAGTTTATAAATCCCTTATGCTAGAATAAAACAAAGCCAAACACCACACGAAAGGGGAACAAAACACTCAAATCTCTCAACTATTCTAAGTGTCAATTTCGGGGTGATCACTCAATCGCACAGTCACAGCATGTATTCTATCATAAGCTTGGTGGTTACTCAAATCTCCACCACTAGAGTTAACGGCTAAACAATTCCCGAAGGCAATATGGGTAGACACGACAAAGGTTAAGGGGTGACTCATCATTACTAACATGTCACGGTGAAGTGGACAAAATCAATGATACATGACCAAATCAATGGCCAAGACACCAAAGATTGCTCGCTGCATCACCTAGACACGCTTCATGACTAAAGGGTAGGATAAGACATGGGATATATAAATGGTGTAAAATAAAAAACAAGCAGGTAGTCTAAATCTATAACCAAGTCATCACCACTTACCGTTCACCCAAAGTTCATGCTTTGAAGTCAAGAAACCGGATCATGAAATATAAGGTAGATGTTTCATTAGAGGACGTCGTGATGGGCACACTACCTTTTCTCCAACTGCTGGCATAACTACCAACTCCAATCTTCAAATGTGAATGAGGTGGCCTCCTCGATACTAAGTCTATAAAGCTCATAATATAGTTCTTATAACATCGCACTCTACAATAACTAAAGCATAACAATTTTTTTTTTGCATAACAATAATAACATAATATCCCCCCACTTGAGATGAACAATGGGAATCCAGGGGGTCTTCAATGATCTTCAGGAATGTTGTCGATGAAAGCGTGATTTCCGAACCTTTCCACTCGAACCTTGAACTTAGGCAAATGATGACTTCCCAATCACAAATAAAGACTACAGGGTAGGCTAAGGTGTATAGGTGTATCGAAACAATATATCGGGTTAACAAAATGAAAGGAATGGCTTGGATGGGTGTATCTAGGGGTATCTTGCACTAAAGGTGAGTGCAACAAAAGGGTTTCACATGGGGGTCGAGAAGTCGAGGTGACTAATCGATAGACACACAATGGTAGACTATTTGGGTGATAATCCTATAATATTGCCTTCTAAAACTGAAAAGTCCAAATACATCGAGCTAACTCAACATACCTCGTCTATGGTCTCGAAATGATGCAAAGGCCAAGTTCTAAAGTTTGCAAGCTACCGGCACACTCATAATTTGGTGGATTTGGGGTAAAATATAGGAAACGGATAAGGCTAATCTCACCATAATATATCAAGGGTTGTATGTGCTCGGCTAAGGTCTAATCTACTTAGGTTAAGAAAAACATGTCAAAATTTTAAAAATGGCATAATTTTTTGTTGGATCGATATACTCTGACCAAACTAACTATGTAGCTTGTAAGGGCTTAGCAACCTCGGATAAATCCTAAGTTACTAACAATGAAACACTGATATTACTCTATTAAGTATGCGGAAACTACTTCAATAAAGCTAAGAAGAATAACTTTAAACTTCAACGATTATATTAAAATTTGAAACTGCTTGATACACAGATTCACTAACAACCCTAATAACTCTAATATCGAACTTGCATGTAAGTCGATCTCCAATGTTGCGTAATATTGTATATCTCTAATGCCAATCTAGAGGTCTTTTTATAGGCATAAGGAGTACCCTAGTCGGTTTACAATTACAATCCTTGTATGACAAGTAATACTAATTCTAAACTAAGAATATTCTATAATTACAAAGCTTTCGATAAACAATATAGCAGTCCTTTAGCTTTGCAGTACTTTGACGTGAGCAGTACTTTGACTTTCATTAATCAATACTTTGACTTTCTTCAGCACTTTGACTTTATATCCCAACAATCCTCCCCTAACTTGAATTCTACTTGCTTGATTTCAAGTTTCTTTGTATCTTTAACTTTAACATCTTTGTCTTCAAGGAAAGATTGTGTCTTTATCTTCAAATTTTTCTTGCACTCTTTGTGCTTGTATTATCATCATCAAAGTAGTCTTTATAAGCAATCATTTTCAGCAATCATTATCAGCAACCTTCATCTTTTCAGCTTCTCAGTAACATATGGAAAATTGTACATCAGATCATAAATTTTCATACTATTCTCATCACTTCCAGGTGTGTTAACTCCTGTGAGAGGTGAATCGTTGAAAATTCAATGGATTTTGATGTCTCTTTAACAAAGCCATTAACTCTGGAGTAGCCAATGTTTAGATGTGTAAAACGATGGTACATTGATAACCATATGATTTTTAGCAAATCATCAGCTATCAACGGATTTGCTAAGTCTTTACCAAAAGTCGTACCCTTTTGGACTAGTTAGTTCTTACAAATGGTGAACTAATTACCATATAAATGGTATTTCCACAGCCTTTACCACAAGCCATTTTTCTTGTGGGCTAGCCAACTCTTCACTATTGCAGATATGGTGAGTTAATTACCATACAACTTATTGGCAAGTTGTCAACCATCAACGGATTTGAGATATCTTTACCATAGCCGTTTGCTCATGGATTAGCCAGTCCTTTTGTTAGACATGGTGGAATAATAACCTTTTGTTATGTTAGTGCAAAGCACTTTTACCAATTGAAACCATCTCAAAATCCATTTGTTGATGTTTACTTTTGTTTCAAAAATTTTTGCACTTTAACAAAAATTGCTTATTTTCTAATAAAAGATTTTTACTGGTTTTGTGTTGCTAGCAGTACTTTGGATAAAGTATTGTTTGTCCAGCAGTACTTTGAATAAAGTACTGATTTTTCAAAAATTTATATAATTAAGAACCATACCAGTATTTATGCATCATCATCAGCCATAGTTGTCCATTTGATAAACAATTCAATGACCATAAAGGCTGTTTCATTCTCCTCTTCAACTTCCATACCATGATCTAGCATTATGATCATAAGATCTCTTGTCAGTGGATATCTTCTTTCTGCTAGCATGTGAATCATGGTCCCGTCTTCTAACTCCAAAACTTGCTCCTGATTCTATAAAGAATCTTCAGCTAGTAATGTCCCAAACTTCTTGGTTGTTCCAGATTACATCAGTGCTTGTTTCTTCTGTCTCCCAGATAGTTATAAGATCTCCCAGCAAGACTAAGCCAACTCCAGTTGAAGGAATATGCTCAAAATATTCTTGCACTAGTTGATACAGATGAAACAGATCCTCTCTATCTATCATATATAATATATCCCATAGCAGATTAAATACTCTAAAACTTTAATCTTCTCTATGGAACATAAGGTAATCTCCTTCCTTTGATTCTACAACTTCAATAGTAGACATCTTAGACTTCTTTACTGCAACTTCTTTAGAATTAGGATGCTCAAAATCAACAACTCTTAGATAATTCCTCAGCTCATCAACTGTATATGTTCTCAATTGAATCTTCTTTGATAGATGTTCATCATCAGTTGTTCTATTTCTCTTTAAACTTCTTTTTCTTGCATCCTCGTTCTTCTTTTCATCATCAAAAGGAATAACACCTTCAACTTCCTTTTGATAAGCTTCTCTAACAGCATCATACAAGTCTTTCATCTCTATATATTTCAATTTATGCAGACCTGTATATCCTCTACCCTTTAGATAAGCCATCATAGCATTCATTTCTTTAGCAATACTCTGAGGTCGTCTAGGTACAACAGCTGGCTTTTCTGGTATAGCAACTTCAGCATCCAATTCAACTTGTAGCTTCCTAGCAGCTTCTTCATTCTTAGCCACTTCAATAGCTCTTAGTTCTGCCAAAGTAAGCTTCTTCTTTTTCTTTGTTTCTACCAGTTTACCTTTTCCTTTATCTTTAGGATCTAAAACAGGTTGAGAAGATGATTGCAAGCCTTGAGGTTGTTCTTCAACTCCAGGAATACTAACACCTCTTGGTCTTGATATATTAAGCATTATCTGAGCAACAGTCTCATCATCGCTAGCAGTATGTTCTACTTTAGATGTGCCAGCTTCCTCTTCATGTAGGACTGTTGAAGGACCAGCTTCTTCTTCAAAATTTAGGGTTCTTGGTGTGATGAGCTCTTGCCTATAATTTCCTTAAAGAGCAGTACCTTGATCACCAGCACCTTGATCATCAGTACTTTGTACACCAGTACTTTGAGGCTCAGTACCTTGAGGCTCAGTTTGCTCAATTTTCTCAGCTTCTTTATTAACAGTGTCAGCTTCTTCATAAGTTTGAGCATCTTCATAAATTTGACCAGACTGCAGTGCTTTTCATGTAAGCAGTACTTTAAAAGCAGTACTTTCAGATAAACAATAAGTAGTACTTTTCCATCATCTTCTTCTCAATGGCAAAATCATCAAAAAGCATTGTGTTGCCTCCTCTCAAACAATGCATAGGACTAACTAACTAACTAATAAGTCCTCCCCTTAATTGTAGCTTAATAATTAATCATACCAATACTCACCACTAAATGATTGAATCTTGAAACATCAAATCCATTTGTGAGTAGATCAGCTACATTGTCATCTATGTGGACCTTGACAACATTAATGAGCCTATGCTCATAACAATCTCAAATAAAGTGATGCCTAATCTGAATGTACTTGGTCTTGGAGTGATAAACTGGATTCTTCACAATGCAAATTGTACTCTCATTGTCAATGTTGATAGGAGTATTCTTAAAATTGAATCCATAATCCAAGAGTTGATTCTGCATCCACAGTACTTGTCCACAACAGCTTGCAGCAACAACATATTCTGCTTTAGTGGATGATGTTGCTGCAATGGTTTGTTTCTTACATTGCCATGAAACTAATATTCTTCCAAGATACTGGCATCCTCCAGTGGTTGATCTTCTATCATAAATATCACCTGCATAATCACTGTCTGAAAAAGCTTCCAAGTGAAAAGGTGAATCCTTAGGATACCACAACCCTAACTTAGGTTGTTGCTTTAAATAACTAAAAATCCTCTTGACTGCATTCATATGAGAGACCTTGGGTGAGACTTGATATCTTGCACATAAACCGACAGCAAACATGATATCAGGTCTAGATGCAGTTAAGTACATAAGACATCCAATCATTGATCTGTAAAGCTTGACATCCACAGCTTGTCCATCTTCATCCTTTCCCAATGAGTTGATAGCTTTTATGGGTGTGGTGACAGGCTTCATAGTATCAAAGTTAAACGTCTTAAGAATGTCAGTGACATACTTGTCTTAACTAATGAAAATTCCAGCCTTTGATTGTTTAACTTGAAGCCCCAAAAAGAAAGTTAATTCACCCATGGAACTCATTTGAAATTCTTGTTGCATGAGCTGCTCAAATTCTTTCACCATAGACTGTTTTGTAGCTCCAAAGATAATATCATCTACATATACTTGAACAAGCATGATATCCTTCTTGTCTCTCTTGATAAAAAAAGTCTTATCAATTGCTCCTCTCCTGTAACTATGTTGCAATAAGAAAGTGGAGAGTCTTTCATACCAAGCTCTAGGTGCTTGATGAAGACCATACAGAGCCTTAACAACTTTGTAGACTTTGTTTGGATGTGCAGGATCCTCAAAACCAGGAGGTTGTTTGACATAAACCTCCTCTGTAATCTTGCCATAAAGAAAGGCACTCTTGACATCCATTTGATAAATAGGAAAGCCATATAAGATGCAAAAGCAAGGAATAATCTAATAGCTTCAATCCTTGGTACAGGAGCAAACACTTCATCATAGTCCACTCCTTCTTCTTGTCTATATCCTTGTGCAACCAATCTTGCTTTGTTCTTGATGACATTCCCTCTTTCATCTCTCTTAACTCTGAAAACCCATCTGGTACCAATGACTTTCTTTCCATCTGGTAGATCACATAGTACCCAAACTTCTTGAAGTTTGAATTGAAGAAGTTCTTCTTGCATAGCTTCAACCCAACTCTCTTTGGCTAATGCTTGAGCTACATTCTTGGGTTCTTCTAGAGAGATAAAGCAGGTAAACAAGCATGTTTGTTGATCCTTATGATTCAGCCTGTTTTGTTTATACACAAAGCTAAGTAAAGCATTATGTGGCTTAGAGAAACCTTTAACTTTGGTTCTTGTTAGCGCCCCTGATGTAGTAGGTCCAATGATTTGACCAGCAGGATGATCTTTATGAACTCTTAATGTAGGAGTTTGTGGAACTTCAAGATCATCACCTAAATTTGTGAAATCAGCTTCTTTATTGGAATTTGAGAAAATACCTTCATCATCTAATTCATCATCAGTGTGTTCTAATCCAGGCATGTTAGGATCATTCAAATAATCAGAAGTACTGTCAATTGGTGCAGCAGTACTTTGATCCAAAGTACTTTGAGAGTAGTCTATAGACTTACCCTTTTTCTTTGCTTCTTAATAAGCTCTTCTTTGATCATCCTCATAAGATTGTGATATTGTTTCTTGAAAAAGTATCCTATTAAGTTCATCTTGAATAGCTTGATCTTCAGCAGACAAAGTGGATATTGGTTCATCAGTACTTTTCTCCTTCTTAATAATTATCGGTTCGTCATCAGGAACAGCATCAGGTCTAATATTGACTCCATGAACAATGTACTGTAAATCTTCTTCTTTGTGAACAACTTGATTTTCTTCTCTAACAGGAACATAGTTCATAGAAGGAGTCAAAACATCAAGATCAAACATCCAATCAGGACCTTTAGCCTTTTGATTTTCTTGATCTTCTAAAAATTCAACATGAAGACAGTCTTGAAACTTTTTGGTAACCTTGTTGTACACTCTAAATCCTTTGCTATTGGTACAGTATCCCAATAAGTATCCTTCATCTGACTTGCCATCAAATTTGCCCAAAGAATCAATAGTATTGAGAATAGTCAGAGGACATCCAAAAGGTTTCATAAAATGTATGTTAGGTTTGTTTCCCATAAGCAACTCATAAGGTGTCTTCAGCTGAGGTTTAGTGAATGATACTCTATTCAACACATAACAAGCAGTACTTACAGCTTCAGCCCAGATATGAATAGGTAATAGGGAATCTGCAAGCATTGTTTTGGCTGCTTCTATCAAGGTTCTGTTCTTTCTTTCTGCAACACCATTCTACTGTGGAGTTCTAGCAATGCTAAAATCCCTCTTAATTCCTTTCTTGGCACAAAATTCATCCATAAACTTGTTTTTGAATTCAGTCCCATTACCACATCTAATACCTCTTACTTTGAGTCTCAATTGGTTTTCAAGGGCTATTATAAGATCATGAATAGCATCAAAGGTTTCATCTTTAAATCCCAAGAAAAATACCCAACTAAATCTACTACAATCATCTATTACAACTAAGCAGTACTTCTTCTTGTTTAAGCTTGCAACAGAAACAGGCCCAAACAGATCCATGTGTAGCAACTCTAAAGGTTCTCTAATAGTTCTTTCCTCAATCTTCTTGCATGAAGCTTTGTATTGTTTACCCTTCTTGCACGCCAAACATGAATGATCATTCTTGTATGTTTTGGAAGGTAAACCTCTAACTAAATTGCCTTTAACCAACTTGTTGATATTCTTGAAATTTACATGACCTAATCTTCTATGCCATAGATGTGCTTCTTCAAGAGTTGCCTTTTCTACTAAACATGTTGCTCTTTTAGTAGAGTTAAGATTCTTCATATCTAGAATGTACACATCATTGGTTCTTGGTACTCTTAGTGTTACCAAGTGATCATCAACAAGCTTGAACTCAGGGGAAAGAATAAGACATTCTGTGTCCGTGCATAACACAGGGTGCTTCTTGTCACAGATCTGAGAGACTGTCAAAAGGTTGAACTTGAGCTCCTTCACATAACGAACATTCTCAAAATCTATGCTTACTGCCTTGATGGTTCCTTTTCCAGTAATTCTACCTCCACTAGGATCATTCCCAAATGCAACTCTTCCTCCAAAATAAGATCTAAAATCTGACAGAATCTCTTTGTCTCCTGTCATGCTTCCAAAGCAACCACTATCAACAATTAAATGATCTTTAAGCTCCTCTTCTGGGTTTCCCTGCACAAAGATGAAAGAGTTAGTTAATTTTAGGAACCCAAGCCATTACTGACTTGTGTTCCCCTTCTGGAGTGACATACTTAAATTCTTTAAGTATTTAATCTACACTGTTTTTGAAAACATGATCAATTATTTTCGTTTGTTCCAAAACATGTGTTGGTTTTTCAACAAAACTCTCTTTTTCATCAAAATTCTCTTTTTCTTTTTCAACAAAAGTCCCTTTTTCACCTTTACTTGCTGAAAGTACCGTTTGTTCCCCATCAGTACTTTCTTTCTTAACCTAGTTGGTTTTAACTTTTTGTGTAGATTTCTTTGATCTAGATACTCTTTTTGAGGTGTAACGCCTTCTAGGTTGATAGTAAGTGGATCTCCTAGGGCTTTCATTCCAAAAAGTGCTAGCAGTACCTTGATTGGGTGAAGACCTAGCAGTACTTTGAGAAGGTACTGCTTGAGAAAACTGTGGCTTACCAGTACCTTGAAAAGTGCTTGAGGGTACTGGTGGTTTGGAAAAAGGTCTTTTCTGGTGAGGGTACCTATAGTCTTTTGAGAAATTACTATGGTTAACCCTATGTGAGTGATTCCAAACTGGTTTATTCTCCCTTGGCTTATGGTTGGTAGATTTAGTCTTTGGGAATTTTCTTAAATACTCTGAGTGAAAGTCACAGTCCTTAATCAAATGATCAGGACTATAACAAACAAAACATAATTTTTGACCCATAATCCCAAAATTTCTTCCTTTAGTTCGATGACCAAACCTATCCTGACTTTTTGGTGAATAATGATAGCTATTTTGACCAAAACTATCCCAAAAAGATTTAGCAGTATTTTGAAAAGTTTTTCTTGAAGGTACTGCTGAATGTTTAGCAGTACTTTGAGTTGAAGGTACTGCAGAAATCTTAACATTATCATCCTTAGGTTTCTCAACTGTTTCCTTTGGGGATTTAGAACTAGATGGACCTGTATTAGATTGACCAGTAAGCTTTTTCCTAAACTCTGAGTTGTCTACTCCAAAACAAGAAACATATGTCCTAAGTGGTTGAAAACTACCATTTGGTGGAGGAACTGCATGATAACCCTTATCTTTCTTAAATTCAGGAGGTTTTTCACTAATTGATTCCTCATTACTAGACGTGTTTTCTTCTGAGCTAATGAGTTCATCATCACTAGTAGTTATATCCTCTGAATCAATTTGTTCCTTATCACTAGGTGGGTTCTCTTCTGTACTTCTAAAATCCATACCAAAACCTAGGCCAGTTTTAATGTGTGCTCTTTTCTGTTTTTCAACAAAACTAACATGTGAAAGACCAGATTCTTTCCAACTTGCAAATTTCTCTAACAATTCATCCCTTTCTTTAGTCATCTTTTCAAGTTCAGAAACCTTACATCCTAACTTCCATTCATTAAATTTTAATTGATAATCTTGTTGCTCATATTTTTCTGCCTAAGCCATTTCATTATTTTCATGAGTGATTATTTTGGCTTCCATTGACTCTAAATTTATTTGATAACCAGCTACCTCAGACCTAGCCCTTCTATAATTATCTCTTTCAGTCACATAATCTTTAAGCACTTTTTGATAAAAATCATTACACTTAGAGAATACCTCAGAGATAGTACGTGAACTTGGTGAAGTAGCTACCATAGCGAGCAGAACAGGTTCTTCTTCACTTGCCATGCTCCAATCAAAG
The DNA here is from genome assembly GCA_019973895.1 of Chrysanthemum seticuspe. NCBI lineage: Eukaryota > Viridiplantae > Streptophyta > Magnoliopsida > Asterales > Asteraceae > Chrysanthemum > Chrysanthemum seticuspe. The sequence goes on along the minus strand of BPTQ01000001.1, from coordinate 276,037,302 downwards.
CTTCCAAGAGTAGGTTACTGGTTCATCATCAAATTCAGCACTCCAGTCAACCTTTGATAGATTTTCTTGAGCAACCAAAGCTTTTGGGTTTGTTTCAGTAATAGGAATTTCCTTTAGTTCAAGCTTGGGTTTTTCAATCATTTTATTTTCCTGATATTTAGCAAACTTGCATTCTCTTGCAAAGTGTCCAGGCCTTTGACAATTAAAGCATTCAATCTTGGATTTTTCAAACGCGATACCCTGTTTGGGTTTGAAGTCAATGCCTCTTCCTGTTTTCTTCATGAACTTCTTGATCCTTGCTGTGATCATGGCGACTTGCCATCTTATGTTGATTTCTTCTAGAGCATCCTCTTCAATTTGTGACAAATCTTCTTCATAAGTAACAGGTAAAGTGGCTTGTTGAGCGAAGAAGGAATATACAACTTCATCAGAGTGGATGGTGTTTGTTGGTGATGAGGTAGGAGTAGAATAAGCAACAGTACTTTGAACAGGATAAGCAGTACTTTTAGTGGAAGTACTGCCTCTCTTTTCAGAAGACACAAAAGCAATACTGTGAGATTTTGAACTTTTTTGGCCATTCATCTCATGCTCATATACCTTTAAATGGTTGTAAAGATCATCAAAGTCCATAGTGTCCAAACCAGGTTGTCCTCTAATCATAGTAGCAATCACATACCATACAGATGGCAAACTTCTTAAGAATTTCATATTTGCATCTTCAACAGAGACCTCTGCTTTGTATAACTCTAGCATACTAAGAAGATTTTGGAATCTGTCATAGGCAGCATCAAGACCTTCTCTTTCACCAACAGTGAATGTTTTAAACTGTTGCTTCAACAGATTTCTATGCATCTTCTTGGAAGCATCATTACCTCCAAATCTTGTCTTGAGAGCAGCCCATAGTTGTTTTGCATCCTTAGCATCATGGAACTTTAGTAAGTGACCATCAGGAATAGCAGACAACAGTATGTTGAGAGCCTTTTCTTGATTTCTTTTTGTAGCTGCTGGCAAGGTAGGCTTAGGTGGTTTAGATTGTCCAGGAACTTCTACAGGTTCTTCAAGAACTTCATTACCATTGACAATTACATCCCATAGTACATGGTCTGTAATAGCAATGTATTGCCTCATCTTCATGCTCCAGAGATCATACTCCCTTCTTGATGATAGGAATTCTGAGTGAGGTGATGGATGGGAGTGGTGCAACTTCAGTCGACATCTTTAGGGTTTGTAGTTAAATCGGTTTTAAGGGTTTCTTCTTAATCAGAGTTTCCACACAAGCTCTGATACCACTTGTTGGATCGATATACTCTGACAAAACTAACTATGTAGCTTGTAAAGGCTTAGCAACCTCGGATAAATCCTAAGTTACTAACAATGAAACACTGATATTACTCTATTAAGTATGCGGAAACTACTTCAATAAAGCTAAGAAGAATAACTTTAAACTTCAACGATTATATTAAAACTTTGAACCTGCTTGATACACAGATTCACTAACAACCCTAATAACTCTAATTTCAAACTTGCATGTAAGTCGATCTCTAATGTTGCGTAATATTGTGTATCTCTAATGCCAATCTAGAAGTCCTTTTATAGGCATAAGGAGTACCCTAGTCGGTTTACAATTACAATCCTTGTATGACAAGTAATACTAATTCTAAACTAAAAATATTCTAGAATTACAAAGCTTTCGATAAACAATATAGCAGTCCTTTAGCTTTGCAATACTTTGACGCGAGCAGTACTTTGACTTTCATTAAGCAGTACTATGACTTTCTTCAGCACTTTGACTTTTATATCCCAACATTTTTCAAAATAAACTAGAAAAACGATGGCAAAGTAATGTTCAAGAGATAATTCTACTCCCGTCCCCCCCACTTGAATTGTACAAAGTCCCTTTTGTACTAAGCATCAAATAAAGGTGAAGAGAAAAGTAGAATTAGAGCGAGAACTTCCATGAAATTTGCTCCACAAAGAAAGAAGACCCACGAAAAAGAGACGTGCCTTCGTATAAGCATCATGAACAAACTTCAATCCCTCAAATCACAATACCGACAAGCATAATTCTAAAAAGAAAAAATGAAAAATGAAAAACAAACCTAACTCACGGTTGCATTTAGCATATGCAACAAGCCTTTTAAACCACTTGGTGTCCCAAGTGGACGAGTAAAGTCTCGTGAGGGTTTACAGGGAACACACCCACAAAGTTCATTTAAAAAACTAATACAAGGTTATTGTGTTTAAAAATGAAAGAATTAAAGCAGAGGAAGGTTACGTCGTAACTCTTTTGAGGGAGTTACGCCGTAACTAGCAAAACCTGACATAAGCTGCAAAGCGAGTGGGTACGGCGTAACCACATAGATGGTATTACGCCGTAATTATTAATGCGTCAATAATTTTTCTGCTAAAAAGTAGGTTACGCCGTAATCACATAAATGATTTACGCCGTAACTCTTGATCAGATCAACAACTGCAACAGTAATTACTTCCTCGTTTCCTGCAAAAATGGTTAGAAAACACAAAACCCTACAGAAATGGAAATAAAACAAAAGAAATGGATAATTCGGGTTGTCTCTCGAAAGAGCACTTTTCTTTATTTACGAGTCTTTAAGTTAGACTCAGAGCCGCGGGGCTACCAGTGTTTGTTGGTCATTTCGTGGATATGGCAATCTCCACGTTGGATCCAATTTACCAAATTCTCATCCCGTTTGTAGTCATCCCCTAATTCTAAACAGCCCGAGTAGAAACTCTTGATTTTCTGGTATGGGTGGTCAATACCCTTTTCTTTGTCTTCCTCACTGATATCGAGTAGTGGTTGGGCTTGGCTTAACTGCCTCTTGGTCCAATTTTTAAAGTTCTTGATTGTTCTCGGCATTTTGAAAATAGTCTTATCATCGTTTATCTTCAACCATACTAACCCTTCTTTTTCATTTTTGTCTAACCCCGACATTTCCTGAAAAGGCTTTCCTAATATTACTCCCGTTAGTCCATCTTCCACAAATTCGCTTACGTCGTCTAAAACCATAAAGTCCACAAAAAATGAATGAGTTCCAACGAAGACATGGATGTTAGTTGCAAACCCAAGAAAGTTATTTCCCTTATATTCTAATTCTTTCTTTAGAACTCGGTTGTAGCATTCTTTCGACATGATATTGACTGGGGAAGTAGTGTCAATAAATGGGTGGAAGTCGATGAACCAGATTTTGCATGAGATCTTGAGATAATATGGGTTTCTATGATGTATGCGGGTACCTACCTTAACAGAGTTACCTTGCCAATGGGCCATCTCGACGTCACTTGAGAGGTCTTCAGTACTGATTCCTAAATTATCCTCTTCCTCAAAGTTGACGAAAACATCAAAATCTTTCCCCGAATCAACCTCGCCAGGATCCGGGGGGTCGCTAAGAAATTCTTCTAAAGCATCACCAAAACTGCCTACTGGGTCAATTGCACATACCTTTTCCGGGGTAGACAAGTGTTCATTAGGTCCGAACGTTGCAATTTCTCCATTAGCCTCAAGAGTTAACTTTCCAGCAAAGACATCCACCTTAGTATGGGCAGTGGCAAGCATAGGCCTTCCTAATATGATAGGTATTCTGTTGTCTTCCGGAATGTCAAGAATCACAAAATCTACTGGGAAAAGGAATTTCTTAATCTTTACAACCACATTTTCAACGATCCCCAACGGCGATTGCATAGATCGATTTGCCATTTCAATTTTCATCTTGGCCGGCTTTAAGTTACCAATCCCCATACACAAAAACATCGAACGAGGCATTATGCTAATACTAGCTCCAATATCAGCTAGGGCATTACACATGTTTAGACTCCCGATCAAGCAAGGGAGAGTGAAACATCCTGGATCTTTTTCCTTTTGTTGTAGCTCGTTCCTCAAAACCGCTGAACATCTTTCTTTGAGGTGAATTGTCTCACCGTTCTTAATTCCTGCTGAATATCATGATTAGTTTTAATAGAATTATTGATAGGTAGGTTTACCGGTAAAGCTTGGTCCATAAGTGACTATCTTTCCATGCTGATTCGTGACTTAACTTTTTCTGAAAAGGTCATAGGTTCTTCAAGGATAGTTTCTACAGTGTGGACAACTTCCTCCTCCCGAGCTGCTAGGTAATCAGATATGGCTTCTGAACATGAGCTAACACTCTTCTCCAATCTCTTAATCCTGTCATCGTGAATCTTGAGAGAAGAGACTGTATTATCCACGAATGTTTTCATCAGTCTTTCAATCCTATCATCTCGTTCTCTTGATTCCTAGATGTGGTCAAGAATCTTTTTCTCAAGATCGCTCCCGGTTTTGGTCCCAAACACGCTCTTAACCCTGCATGCTTCAGCTTCTCTTTCTAACCTTCGTTTTTCAAAAATATCCCCATAATTGTATTCTTGTTTTGTTATCGTCTTCATAACCTTATGATCAAAATTGTCTCTCGGTCCGTACCCTGTATCCATATGCCACTTGTAGCAGTGTTCAAAAATCCGTTGAATACATTCCAATGCCTGGTCAGGAGTCATACTAGGAATAGGTCTCGGGGAATAGAGAAGTTCACGTGTTAGCGCATTAATCCCACGATAGAAGACGTAGACGACCTGATGTTTGTTTAAATTATGGGTAGGGCATCGATAGAGTAGCTCATTAAATCTTTCCCAAGCTTGGTAAAGCGTTTCTTCTCCAACTTGAACGAATTGATAGATTTTCCGAAGAAGCTTGGCCATTTTTTAAGGAGGGCAAAATTGATGGACGAACTCTTTTCTTAGTTTATCCCATGCTCCTTTATATTCGTTAGGAAGTTTTTTATACCATCTTTTCACTGTCCTAGTAAGAGTCAATGGAAAAATCCTTTCAGTGACAGAATAGCTTAGAGTACCTCTGACGTTGAAAAGAGAGGATAAGTGGAGAACTTCTTCTACTTGATCCTGAACGTTCTCATCTTCATCTCTAGAAAACTTAAGTTTGTGTAACTCTCGAATAATATGATCTGGAATAGAGTATTTTTCAGTATTAGAATCCTGTGTGAAGCTTCGTTGGCAGTTCTCATTTGGTTGCTCCAAATACTGCTCCATAGTCAGGTCATCGATATTATTTTCATTGATGACCTCCTGTTCTGCGTCAGACTAATCTGATTCGTAAAATGAGAAGATGTTGTAAATAGGAACCGGAGAGTAAACTTTCCTTGTCCGAAATTGCTTCTCCGGATCGTCAAATGGGGTGGCCAAAAAAGGCCTCGAGCTGCGAGTCTTGTATCCTGACATTGAAGAAAGAAAATTAAAAATAGACTTAATATGAAATCCTAAAAATAGCTCCCCGGCAGCGGCGCCAAAAACTTGATGCAGGTTTTACTGACCAGGTTTTAATATTTATAAAGTCTCGTTATACCTATGGTCTACCCTAATGCACTAACGGGCAGTGTACCCAGTCGTGTGTAGTGTAGTAATCGGTAAAGCCGAGGTCATCCCAAGAGCTATGTGAGTTGGCTTATTACTAAGTCTAGGTGTCACAGATTGGTTTTGATAAGGAATTAATTATTAAACTACTAAGACAGAATAAAGCAAAAAAAAGGCAGATAAAAGGTAAAGGTTAAATCAATAGAGGAGAGTGGTACTAACCTAGTTAATCCTCCTAGCTAGTTATGTCTACGTCTACTTACTTCCAATTACTTCAGGTGGGATCAAAGTCGAGAGGACAGCATTTGGTCAATTCGGCCTAACCTATCAGCAAAGATGCCACCACAGGAGAAGTCAGGTGTCCCCTCATAAGTCCTGTTGTTCCTGGTCCCCTAAGCCAAGTCATTAAGTACCGCTACATGCTAGATCTATAATAGTGAGTGCTCGGGCATTATCAACTTAAACACTCACCCCCTAATTCTTAAGTTCATCCAAACGATAGGTGATCAGTTGGTTAAATCGCACAAGTAGAAAGGGTCGTCAGTTGGTCATATCTTACCCTTCCCGTCTCAGTCCGCTCACCTAGGGTCAGTTGGTCATATCTCCTAGGCAATTGGCCTCTACCGCCATTCAAAACTACCGAACCAAGGGTGGCTACCAATAGACTATGCATGCATACACTTAGAAATAAATTTACGAAAGTAAAGTAAACGCAAACAAAACAATTAAGGAATCATAACTAGGCTAGCACCAAGAGGTGCTTAGCCGCTCATATTAATCATACAAACCAATTTAATATTCAAAGGTACAAAATACATGAATTGAAAGTAAAGAAAATATAAAATGCTAATGCATATCGTAGGGGAGTGATTTCTCCTTTGGAGACAGCTCCGTATGCTCCTCTAGACCTGCCTTGAGCTTTTCCCATGTTCTCTGGTTGTTGTGTGTGGAATGGGATGTTAGAAATGTTGGAATTCGTGGGGTATTTATAGGCCAGATCTGGGTTACGGCGTAACCATAACAAGAGTTACGCCGTAACCTTCAATTCCTTCATAATTTGCACTAGATCTGCTAGTTACAGCGTAACCTTATAAGTGGTTATGCCGTAGTCTGAAATAAACTTGGTTACGCCGTAGTTGTTGAAATAGTTACGGTGTAAGTATCAGCGGCGTGGAACCTCATTTGACCTAATATAGTTACGTCGTAACCTTTGGGAAGAGTTACGCCGTAACCTTCTGATAAGTTGGTTTTCTGAGTCACGCAATAGTTACGGCGGAATGTGAGAGATGAGTTACGCCGTAACTTCTTCAAAATCAGCATACTATGATAATTCTTTAGATAATTCTCCAATTCCGCGTCTCTTTTGCTCCAATGTTTGTAATTTACATGAAAGTGGAAAATAATGGAAAACAAGCGTAAATCCATATAAATGATATAAATTACAAGCATTATCGGGGAAAATTGACACTTAATATTCAGGACTATTTGATGTTATCAATAGTCTCTAAGTGAGCCATCTTCAGGATACTCAGTAAGAGGCGAAGAAGAAGTCTCTCCACTTAGTAAGGCGGAACATAAGGGGTGAAGACTGAGTCAAGAAGAAGATGGTGGATTCAGTGAGTGATGACAATAACTCACTGAATCCCTAAACTCCTCACCAGCTACTTACATTGAATACAAACTGAAGTAGAAGACTGAAGGCAATAAAGACTGAAGAATGAGCGGGATAAGGCGGGACAAGTTTGAATCAGATAAGACGTAGTCCTTATCAACCAAAGTCAACTTTCCCTGAATGGCTAACTATCAGGCTCAGTGTCATCACTGACTTATGGAAAGCAGCCTTGTCTCTTACTTAATATAGCCTTTGTAAACAAAGACAAAATACATCAGTATTTTGTCTTCTGTAACTTGTCAGTTTGTCACTTAGGATAAAGTTAAAACTCATACTTGTATAAATAGCATAAGTGATGGAGTGAAAGATTTAAGCTTGTGAATTGTAAAACACACACACATACAAGCCATCTTTCACTCCTCCCAATACAACTCAGTCCCTGAGATAGCTCAGTGGTTCCATAGTAGTTGTGCTCAGACTTAGCCTGAGCTTCGTGAGGAGTTACAACCCTTTGTCATTTTAATCCCAAGTACTATTCCGCAAGTACTTGGGTAATTTATTCTTTTTGATTTGTTTCTAATAAAGAATATTATGTTAAAAATTATTCAGTGTGTTTTACTTATGTCATTTCAGTCATTGATTCACTATTAGTTTGTTTTAAGCACTTAACTATTTTATATGATAGTGAATAGGGAACAACAAGTGGTATCAGAGAAAGGCTGATTATAAAACTTTTTTAAGCCGCTCTAAAATGTTTTTAAATCAGGATCCTAATGGCTGAAATTGATGTACCCCAACTAGTCGACAAAAAGGGTGGAGCTTATTCAGCTGTTGCCCCTAGACTTGAAATTGGTAAATTTAACAAATGGAAAAAGCGTATGCTTTGCTATTTGATTAGGATGCAACCTTATTATATAACGTGTATAAATGAAGGTCCATTTATCCCAAAGACTACTAAAGGTTTGCCTAAACATGAAGCTCAGTAGACTCAGGATGAGAGGAGAATGGTCAACCAGGACCAAAGACTCAAAAGTATCATCATATCATGTCTTCCTGACCTGGTCCACAGTCATGAAGGCTTATCTGATACCAAGGAAAACAGGATAATGGACCTGAAACTTGAGTATAACACCTTCAGGGCTAAGGACTCAGAAACTCTGTCTCAAAATTACACCCGGTACAAAACTCTTTTAAATGAACTGTCTAATGATGGTGTAAAGTTGTCCAAACATAAAATCAATGTTGGTTTTGTCAATAGTCTCCCTGAGAAGTGGCTGAATTTCTCTCAGGGACTTAGGAATGCTAATCATATCCAGAATCTTGAACATCCTAAAATATATGGGAAATTTGTCTATGAGGAAAACCTCATCAACAGATGATGCCCTGACTTAAAGAAGTCTCAGGAAGTCAAGAAGTCCCTGACCACCACTTCAACACCCATCTTTATTGCTTTTTACTCAAACAGTGTGGTTCAAGATTTTCAAGAAAATTCAGATGATGAGCCTGATGAGAGATCTAGTGAGGAGTACCTAAATGACCTGAACATTGAATTTCAGGAAAGGGCGCTCCTTGCTAACTCTCAAAGATTTATAAAAAGAAACAAAGGTTTTTCAAATGCTAAAGTAAATGAGGACACTGAATGCTTTAAGTGTCATAAAAGAAGTCATTTTTGCCAAAGACTGTTTTTCAAAAACAATTTCAGAACCCTCATACAAACCATCAGGGTCAAATCAGTCCTCAGGCTTTAGCAAATTTCAACCAAAAATCTATCAGTCTTATCAAAATTTTTAAAACAAGTCTGACCAAAGTAAAACTGTTGATTTTGAAGCTAAGTACAGGAAAGTCAAAGCCAAGCTAGCACTGCTTGAGGCCGCTCCCTCAGAAACAACAAACACTGTTAAATCTGTGCAGGGTAAAAACAAGGGCCTAGTTGATGAAGTCTTCCACTGGGATGAAGAGCCAGTCTCCTCAGACGATGAAATGGTGCAAGTCAGTGCACTGATGGCTCTCTCAGAAGAGGAAAAGCTAGCTATTGGGAAAAATCATGCCAGGAATGGAGAATGGGTCAACATCACAATGAAGAAGGTAAATATTTTGCTTTCTATGGATGATGACTCTGATTGGCAGTCTTATATGAACTATATCAATGTTGACCTTAAGTTTGTAGAAGAGCAACGATTAAATCTTTTTTCAAAATAAAACAAGCTAAGTTTTGAACTGAACAAGTGTAGGGATGAACTGCTTCTTTTAAAACAAAATAAGCTTGAGGCTATCACTTTATGAATTCAAAACACTGAACTAGTTAAAAGAAATCAGTCTCTTCAAGATGAACTTAAAAAGGAAAAAGATATTATTGAAAGTTGGACTGCTAAGAATCCAAGGGTCTTTGATGTTGTGGGTGCCCCCAGTAGCAAAAAGAAAGTCATAGGTAAAGACCATCTCCCTGACTCTCACAACAAAGACCAGAGTCCAAAGCCATTTGTGTCTGGTGGCATGATTACCAATATGTTGACAATTCCCAAGCCCAGTGATTGGATTAAACGGGTAAACCCTGAGAGTAAGCTTCCAAATTTCAATTCTGGAAGAATACTAGAGCCTGAGAGTCAAGCTCTTAAGAGCATGCTTGGACTCCCGGATGTGCCCAGTAGTACTGAACACATCTCTAAGTCTGAAGCAGAATCTAATGCAACGCTTCCACCCCTGAAACCTCTTCAGGGTGTTGCACTAAGCTCTGAGCTTACTCCATTACAATTCAATCCTCACTCCCCAAAAGAGAGATCTGGACTTGGTAGAATCATCCTGAAAAGACCAACAAAACCAATCCAACAAGAATCTACTCCCACTGAGACTTCCACATCTTCAGTTCCTACTGAAGCAGACCAAATTCAGCAACTGACTGAACTTGTGAGGAAGCTGACTGATAAGATGGAATCCATCGAAAAAGCTCCTGATTCAACAATCAAGGAAACTAAGTCAGCCTCCTCTAGTTCATCAAGGTCAACATCCACAAACAAGCCCAAACAGAAGTGTGATCTATGCCACTATACCAGTCATACCACTGACAACTGCTATAGAATCCTTTTTTGTATGATCTGCAAAAAGGATGATCACAGAACTTCTGATCAATTACAATATGTAAGTTCACTCAGTAAAGCAAACTATACCAATGTTGGTCATCAGTATGCTTCAACCTCCAAATCTGCTCACAAGTATAGAGCAAAACCCTTTCCTCCTTTCCCACACTGTGGCTTCAATGATCATCATCAGGATGATTGTCTCATGAACACATGCTGTGATATTTGCATAAATCCAACTCATGAGACATCTCAGCATGACAGTGTCATCCAAACGAGAAGTTCCAAACAACCCCGAATCACTGAGACATCCTCAGTCACCAAATGCAAAACCTGTGGTAGCACAATGCACTCAACCACTGACCAAGAGTCGATTGCCAAATTCAAGCAGACCTTTAGACCCAAACCCACTAGTATGTGGGTCAGCAAGAGAAACTAATCCAGTTTACTATTTGTGCAGAGACACGTGTCACACCCCCAAATTACATGTTTTGCAGCGGAATGGAATTCCTTGGGGAGGACTGGCATAGCATCAAAGTTACAGTTATATCGAACGACCTAAAGTGTCGTTTGGAAAACACATCGTTTGATTTATTAAAACAATCAGAGTTTACAAAGTATAGGTCCCAAATGAAAATCAATATGTACGGAAATAAATTTGATACAAGCCAAACGATGTTTTTAAAGTTCATAAAACCCCAGGTGAGACGCGTCGTCTCCACGACTTTATGATATGTCCATATGCATGCCATGAAGTGAATGCCTTAGATACCTGAGATAAAACATGCTAAAGAGTACCAACACAAAGGTTGAGTGAGTTCATAGAGTTTGTTAAAAATAATTTGAAATACTTTGAGAAATGTTCACACAGCAAAGGCATTGTAAATCCACCCAGTTCCAAGTTCCGCCCATACAAAACTTGCAACCTGTATGTTCACAACCCATTGGCCAAAATAGAATGACAATCATGATTATGCGCATCAAGGTAGTTAAAAGTATAAATGTCACCACAAGGGTCTTCCAACAACTCGTGTTGGGATGTTCCTCCAACGACTCACGTTGGGCGGTATCCATATAAATGGCCTTCCAACATATAAATGTTGGGATGTTCCTCCAACGACTCACGTTAGGCTGTATCCAAATAAATGGCCTTCCAACATATAAACATTGGGATGTTTGTTTAAGTTTAGTCACTTCACGCACCAAGTCTAAAGTATAAGTAATGTTGTTTGGCAAAAGAGTTTAAATGTTTTGATAAATAAGCATGTATCTTGCCCCAAATAGTTTATAAGAATTTAAACGAGTAAAAGCGGGGTATGAACTCACCTGGTGCAATAGTTATGATGACAAAGTGGATGCACAGAAATCAGACGCAACTCTCTAACCGCGACATATTATGAATTATATGCTCTAATATAAGTCATGAAACAATGCCGTGCATGCAAACTCATATGATATCCATACCACTTGTACATTTGAAAATAGAATTTATCGTCGAAATATATGTTTATGACATCTCGTCATGTTATAAAATACTTTACAAGTATATACGTTGAATCAACATCCTACGATAGTCGTTTAATGATTTTATTATGAAATTATAACTTTTCGTCATAAAATAATATAATTTGACAAGTCATGAGAGTGACTAAATGGCCTTGAAAAGCTAGTCGTAAAATGGTGCACATCGAGTATTAGGAAACGAACTCAACGGTTTTGGAAAGCTTGTAGCATTATCTCAAAGTTTTAGCCTTTAAGTTTTTATCATAGAAGTCTCGATCATGGAGAAAAATGTAGGTAAAGTATGGTACTTGTATCCAAAATATCGTTTAAGGGGGGTTTCCGGCAAAGTTTAAGTGACCGTAATTTATTCGTTACAACTCCGCTTGACGAACGGTTAGACATTTTGGAAAATATGCTTGGCGAACTTACTTTTACTAGAAGACATCACGTTATAAAAAGTACTCCGTCATTGTTAAAAACGACCCTCAACATGGTCCCTCGTTGCCGTAATGTTTGTCTAATAGAAAGTATATATTAATGTTGCTTATATAATAAAGTTACGGCAACTTTGTTAAATCGCGTGTAATTTAATCGTTACAAGTCCATTTTCTACGTTTTATATGCCCTCGGAATCGTGATAATATATACTAATATATTTTTGATAAGTCGACACATTTTATAACGCTTAAGACTCATTTTTGACTCGTAAAAAGTCGAGATTACATGCTGAATTTTCTGAAACAAATATTTTTCGTCGTCAAACTTGAAAATAGCATAACTTCTTCGTTATAACTCCGTTTTAACCCATTCAAGCGGCCACGTTTTCGTTTTAAAGTATATTTTCCAAATATTTAGCCCAAAATATTTTACCAACTGTCGAATTTTCCAGATTTCCCAGAAATGATCAGACCCTTATAATTAGTTGTCGAAATGAGTTTTTCTCGCGCCTAACCTATTCTAACCAATTCAAAACAACTCCGAAGCTATTCTAATCCTACCATACACCTTCTTAGGGTGTCATGGGTTCCTAGACATCACCAAAAGTAATATGTTTCAAGGAGTAATTATAGGATAACATATATGAATTTATATAGTTTATAAACAATTTAAGTGGTATAGACATCATATAACTTGTATGTTTTTCTCAAGCATGATAAAATAAACATGATATGAATATGAAAGAGTAATAAAAATCATGGAATGCTTACTTGAATGATTGTGAATTTTTGAGCAAAGTATGCTTAATAATCTTGAGGTTTTTATTTCAAAACCCTAACCAGATTATTCCTAGGACTTGATTAATACTTGGATCATGAAAAATTTATGGTTTCTCTTGATCCCCTTGGGTTGCCGGTTCTCATCAAAAGGAAGGAGAGAAAATTGTTCTTGTTTCACCTTGGATATTTTGTTAACTATGTGTTTAGTAATAGCTTTTAATAATATATGTATAACTTGTACAAGATATTTGGCAAATTTAGAGTGTGAGTCACCCTTGTGTCGACAAGGGTGATTTATACTTAGCATTTATATATATATATATTTTTTTTAATGTGTAAGTATAAAGTAGATGTAAAGTTATTTAAAGATAATTAGTAAGTTGTACACATATTTAAGCATTTAGGATAGCGTTAACTAAAAATAGCTTTTAACAGAACAAAATAAAATGTATTGAAGTCATAAAAATTATAAAAATACATTTCTCACAAGAATTGAGTGAATAAATATTTATCGTGTTGAATTTACAAAAACCGTCGTAAATATTTATACATAACAATTTATATACAAAATAAATTGAAAACATCAGGTAAAATAATAATATAATTTTTATAGTCTTAAAATAAGTATAAAAATATATTAGAGTAATTTTGGAAGTGTCGGACCAATGTTTCAAAATAATGTTTACACGGTAGCGTTTATTTAATAAGAAAATAAACGTTTAATGAAAAATGCAAAACCCATGCATAAATTGATATGAAATGATGTTACTAATGATGTGTAGACTAAATCTAGTCTATATGAAATGTCCTGAAATTACGGGTTGTCACATTCGCCCACCCAAAAAGGAATTCAGTCCCTGAATTCAGTTTGTGTTGGTCTCTCCGGTTTAGGGTTTGATGAGGCAAGCCTTCCCATTCTCGAGCAAAACCCTCAAAAGACTTTTAGGTAACCGATTTTTACTTAATCCCACAACTCATCAAACAAGAACTGTCATACGATTAGGCTAAATCGGTTTAGGTAACAACTTGTTTCTAGCTTGATCTTTGCAACTCATCAAACAAGAACTGTCACTCGGATCAAACTGGAAACAAGTTGTTTGAAGGAAATCTTTTTAAAATTTGGCTCGATTACGGAATTGCTTACACATATGAGACTACTACTCCCTTCATTGCATGATTCTTCCTGAATTAGACATAGGTGATCAGGCTATGTATAATTTAGGAGTAACTATGCAATGCTTGGACTAATCGACTCATATGATGTTGGGTGTTAAGTCATAAACCCGCATGTATAATGAGTATGCACTTATGATGAAATGATGAGATGCTATGATGATGTAGTTATAGTCTAGGGTCAATGATGCAACCTAGTTCTCTATAACCGATGCTCTGATACCAATCTGTCACACCCCCAAATTACCTGTTTTGCAGCGTAATGGAATTCCTTGGGGAGGACTGTCATAGCATCAAAGTTACAGTTATATCGAACGACCTAAAGTGTCGTTTGGAAAACACATCGTTTGATTTATTAAAACAATCAGAGTTTACAAAGTATAGGTCCCAAATGAAAATCAATATGTACGGAAATAAATTTGATACAAGCCAAACGATATTTTTAAAGTTCATAAAACCCCAGGTGAGACGCGTCGTCTCAACGACTCTATGATATGTCCATATGCATGCCATGAGGTGAATGCCTTAGATACCTGAGATAAAACATGCTAAAAAGTGTCAACACAAAGGTTGAGTGAGTTCATAGAGTTTGTTAAAAATAATTTGAAATACTTTGAGAAATGTTCACACAGCAAAGGCATTGTAAATCCACCCAGTTCCAGGTTCCGCCCATACAAAACTTGCAACCTGTGTGTTCACAACCCATTGCCCAAAATAGAATGACAATCATGATTATGCGCATCAGGGTAGTTAAAAGTATAAATGTCACCACAAGGGTCTTCCAACAACTCGTGTTGGGATGTTCCTCCAACGACTCACGTTGGGCTGTATCCATATAAATGGCCTTCCAACATATAAATGTTGGGATGTTCCTCCAACGACTCACGTTGGGCTGTATCCAAATAAATGGCCTTCCAACATATAAATATTGGGATGTTTGTTTAAGTCTAGTCACTTCACGCACCAAGTCTAAAGTATAAGTAATGTTGTTTGGCAAAAGAGTTTAAATGTTTTGATAAATAAGCATGTATCTTGCCCCAAATAGTTTATAAGAATTTAAACGAGTAAAAGCGGGGTATGAACTCACCTGGTGCAATAGTTATGATGACAAAGTGGATGCACAGAAATCAGACGCAACTCTCTAACAGCGACCTATTATGAATGATATGCTCTAATATAAGTCATGAAACAATGTCGTGCATGCAAACTCATATGATATCCATACAGTGGCGGAGCTTCACTGTTTTGTTTGGGGGGGCCAAAAACTTTCGACACAACGATGTTACATCTCATATACAAAAGTATTAATGTAGTGATATAAAAAATAAAGACTACAATTATTTTTCTAAACTAATACTCCGTAAAAGCTTAGTACTTGTATGTCTACTCATATAATTATGAATAAGTCTTATTACTACAAGACTACAAAGTACTAACAAAGAAAATCAACAAACCACGTACATCTTGCTACCCAATTTCTAGGAGCCACAATAAAAAAAAAAAAAAAAAAAAAAAAAAAAATTCGTTAAACCCAAAGTTTGTTGAAATTGCTAACTGCAAGTCAGATTTTAGGGGGGGCCACCACCCCTTCCTGCCCTCACTATCCTCCGCCAATGTATCCATACCACTTGTACATTTGAAAATAGAATTTATCGTCGAAATATATGTTTATGACATCTCGTCATGTTATAAAATACTTTACAAGTATATACGTTGAATCAACATCCTACGATAGTCGTTTAATGATTTTATTATGAAATTATAACTTTTCGTCGTAAAATAATATAATTTGACAAGTCATGAGAGTGACTAAATGGCCTTGAAAAGCTAGTCGTAAAATGGTGCACATCGAGTATTAGGAAACGAACTCAACGGTTTTGGAAAGCTTGTAGCATTATCTCAAAGTTTTAGCTTTTAAGTTTTTATCATAGAAGTCTCGATCATGGAGAAAAATGTAGGTAAAGTATGGTACTTGTATCCAAAATATCGTTTAAGGGGGGTTTCCGGCAAAGTTTAAGTGACCGTAATTTATTCGTTACAACTCCGCTTGACGAACGGTTAGACATTTTGGAAAACATGCTTGGCGAACTTACTTTTACTAGAAGACATCACGTTAAAAAAAGTACTCCGTCATTGTTAAAAACGACCCTCAACATGGTCCCTCGTTGCCGTAATGTTTGTCTAATAGAAAGTATATATTAATGTTGCTTATATAATAAAGTTACGGCAACTTTGTCAAATCGCGTGTAATTTAATCGTTACAAGTCCGTTTTCTACGTTTTATATGCTCTCGGAATCGTGATAATATATACTAATATATTTTTGATAAGTGGACACATTTTATAACGCTTAAGACTCATTTTTGACTCGTAAAAAGTCGAGATTACATGCTGAATTTTCTGAAACAAATATTTTTCGTCGTCAAACTTGAAAATAGCATAACTTCTTCGTTATAACTCCGTTTTAACCCATTCAAGCGGCCACGTTTTCGTTTTAAAGTATATTTTCCAAATATTTAGCCCAAAATATTTTACCAACTGTTGAATTTTCCAGATTTCCCAGAAATGATCAGACCCTTATAATTAGTTGTCGAAATGAGTTTTTCTCGCGCCTAACCTATTCTCACCAATTCAAAACAACGCCGAAGATATTCTAATCCTACCATACACCTTCTTAGGGTGTCATGGGTTCCTAGACATCACCAAAAGTGATATGTTTCAAGGAGTAATTATAGGATAACATATATGAATTTATATAGTTTATAAACAATTTAAGTGGTATAGACATCATATAACTTGTATGTTTTTCTCAAGCATGATAAAATGAACATGATATGAATATGAAAGAGTAATAAAAATCATGGAATGCTTACTTGAATGATTGTGAATTTTTGAGCAAAGTATGCTTAATAATCTTGAGGTTTTTATTTCAAAACCCTAACTAGATTATTCCTAGGACTTGATTAATACTTGGATCATGAAAAATTTATGGTTTCTCTTGATCCCCTTGGGTTGGCCGGTTCTCATCAAAAGGAAGGAGAGAAAATTGTTCTTGTTTCACCTTGGATATTTTGTTAACTATGTGTTTAGTAATAGCTTTTAATAATATATGTATAACTTGTACAAGATATTTGGAAAATTTAGAGTGTGAGTCACCCTTGTGTCGACAAGGGTGATTTATACTTAGCATTTATATTTTATTTATTTTTTAAATGTGTAAGTATCAAGTAGATGTAAAGTTATTTAAAGATAATTAGTAACTTGTATACATATTTAAGCATTTAGGATAGCGTTAACTAAAAATAGCTTTTAACGGAACAAAATAAAATGTATTGAAGTCATAAAAATTATAAAAATATATTTCTCACAAGAATTGAGTGAATAAATATTTATCGTGTTGAATTTACAAAAACCGTCGTAAATATTTATACATAACAATTTATATACAAAATAAATTGAAAACATCAGGTAAAATAATAATATAATTTTTATAGTCTTAAAATGAGTATAAAAATATATTAGAGTAATTTTGGAAGTGTCGGACCAATGTTTCAAAATAATGTTTACGCGATAGCGTTTATTTAATAAGAAAATAAACGTTTAATGAAAAATGCAAAACCCATGCATAAATTGATATGAAATGATGTTACTAATGATGTGTAGACTAAATCTAGTCTATATGAAATGTCCTGAAATTACGGGTTGTCACAACACGCCAGGGAGCCTATTTGGCATCTAGATAGTGGATGCTCAAGAAGCATGACTGGTGTTAAGGAGTATCTGCACATGTATGTAAAGGAACCAGGACCCAAGGTAGTATTTGGTGATAACTCATCATGTCCCACTGAAGGTTATGGTTCAGTATAATGTAATGGAATAGTTTTCTCTAGAATAGCTTATGTCATTGGTCTCAAATACAATCTCATCAGTGTCAGTCAACTTTGTGATGCTAAGTACATTGTGCAATTCAATGACAAACAATGCACCATTTTCAATGCCAACAAAGAAGTTGTTTTGATAGCTCCTAGAAGAGATGATGTTTATGTCTTAGACATGTCCACACTCTCTCAAGATGGAACTTGTCTCTTTGCCAAAGCCACTGAAACTGTCAACTGGCTGTGGCACAAGAGACTCTCTCACTTAAATTTCAAAAACATCAACAACTTGGCAAAACAAAACAAGGTCCTTGGCTTACCATCACTAGTTTTTGCAAAAGATAAACCATGCTCAGCCTGTGAAAAAGGCAAACATCAAAGAGCATCTTTCAAAATAAAACAAAATTTCTCCATCAAAAGTTGCCTTCACCTCCTGCACATGGATCTCTTTGGAACAGTCAGTCCTAGATCAATCCAACATGAGAAGTATACACTTGTCATAGTTGATGAGTTCTCAAGATACACTTGGGTATACTTTCTTTCCAAAAAGAGTCAGGCAGCTGATACAATAATGTCATTCATCAGGAACATTGAAAACCAGAATGACATTATTGTTAAACAAATCAGAACTGACAATGGCACTGAGTTCAAGAATGAAGAGCTTGAGAATTTCTGTGATGAAAAGGGAATCACCCAAAACGTTTCATCCCCTTACACCCCTGAACAAAATGGGGTAGCTGAAAGGAAAAACAGAACTCTCATTGAGGCTGCCAGAACTATGTTAAATGACTCAGCACTCTCAAAGCATTTCTGGACTGAAGCTGTCAAAACAGCCTGTTACACACAAAACAGGTCCATCATTGTCAAAAGACATAATAAAACCCCTTATGAGATATTAAAAGGTAGACTTCCTGATATCAGCTACTTTCATGTGTTTGGGTGTCCTGTATTCATTCAAAACCACAAGGATCCCTAGGCAAATTTGATGCAAAAGCTGGTGATAGATATTTCCTAGGTTACTCACTGATCTCTAAAGCCTTCAGGGTGTTTAACACCAGAAGACAATAAGTTGAGAAAACCTTTCATGTCACCTTTGATGAAAGTTATGAAAGCATCAGATTCACCAATACCTCAGTGGAGGAAATAGGAATTGATGACTCAACAAGATATCCTCCTGCTGACATCTCATACTATGTCTTGCCCCACAACCTTCCTCAACCAACCATCTGTGAAATCATTGATAATCAATCAGTCCCTACTGGGATAGGTAATACTGAACCAAATGTTCAGGAACCTGTGATTCAAGAACCCCAACCTGAACAAAGCTTCTCAATAGATGATCTTAATGATCCTGTGACTCCTCAACCTGAACTCACTCCTGAGTTTCCAGTGACCTCCTCTAGCTCAGATCCTAGACCACAAAGTAAGTGGAAAAAATCTCAGGACATTGAGCTTGTAAATATCATTGGTGAACCCACTGAGGGCATGCTCACTAGAAGCATGGCTGCTAAGTTAACTGCAGCTTCAGCCAATGAAAGTCTATATGCTGATTTTCTATCAGAAATAGAACCCAAAAGTGTCACTGAGGCCCTAAAACATCCAAGCTGGGTTCAGGCTATGCAAGAAGAACTTCAACAATTTGATAAAAACAAGGTCATGACCTTGATCAAATGTCCTTAGGATGTCGTTGTCATAGGAATGAAGTGGGTTTTCAGAAACAAAACTGATGAAAACGGCATTGTCATTAAAAACAAGGCCAGACTTCTAGCCAAAGGTTACAGTCAACAAGAAGGCATTGACTATGATGAGACATTTTCTCTTGTTGCAAGAATGGAAGCCATCAGGATCTTCCTTGCATTCGCTACCTACATGAACTTCAAAGTTTACCAAATGGATGTAAAAAGTGCATTTTTGAATGGTGAACTCAAGGAAGATGTGTATGTTCAGCAACCTCCTGGCTTTGAGAGTAATGAATTCCCTGACTATGTCTGTAAGCTTGACAAAGCCCTTTATGGACTTAAACAAGCTCCCAGGGCATGGTATAAAACTCTCTCAGCCTTCCTGATTCAAAACAAGTTTGTCAGAGGAAAGATAGACAACACATTGTTTATCTACAGGACAAACCAAGATGTGATACTGGTCCAAGTATATGTTGATGACATCATCTTTGGCTCAACGAACTACACTCTTTGCAAACAGTTTGAAAAACTGATGACAAAGAAGTTTGAAATGAGCATGATGGGTGAACTCACATACTTCCTTGGACTACAAATCAGGAAAACTGATAAAGGAATCTCCATCAGTCAAGAGAAGTATACCAGAAATCTCTTGAAGAAATATGAGATATCTGACTGTGCCTCAGTGAAGACACCAATGGTCCCTCCTATCAATCTTGGACCTGATCTCACTGGCAAATCAGTCAATCAAACCCATTTCAGGGGGATTGTTGGCTCACTAATGTATCTAACTGCTTCCAGACCAGCCATACAATTCTCAGTCTGTCTAATAGCAAGATATCAGTCCAATCCCAAAGAATCCCATCTCACTGCAGCCAAAAGAATACTCAGATACCTGAAGGGAACTCCAATCCTTGGACTCTACTATCCAAAGTGCTGAGGGTTTGATCTCAAAGGATATTCTGACTCTGATTATGCTGGCTGCAACATGGACATAAAAAGTACCTCAGGGTCCTGTCAATTTCTTGGAGGAAAACTAGTTTGTTGGAGTGCTAAAAAGCAACAATCAGTGGCTATGTCTTCAACTGAAGCTGAGTATGTGGCTGATGCAGGGTGTTGTGCCAATATCTTATGGATGAAGAGTCAACTCAGTGACTTTGACATCCATTACAAAATGGTACCCATCTTCTGTGATAACACCAGTGCTATTGCAATCTCCAACAACCCTGTCATTCACCAAAGAACCAAACACATTGATATCAGATATCATTTCATCAGGGACCACATAATGAAAGGAGACATAAAGCTTTATTTCATCCCTACTGAATATCAACTTGCTGATATCTTCACCAAACCCTTAGATGAACCTACCTTCAGGAGACTGAAAGCTGAATTGGGAATGCTAGACATTGAAAGTCAGCAACCTGAAAACCAATCCCAATCTCAGTAAGTTTTCCCTGAAATGGTTCATTCTCCCTAAACAACACCCCAAAACAACCTTCTCGCCGAATGAGTAAGACTCATTCAGGGACCCTGACTTTAGACATTGAGCATTGAATGAGTAACTAAATGCTCCAATTATCAGTTACTTAAATGTCCTAGGTTGGTAAACACACCAATTTAATAAAGGAATATATGTCTCTTTATCTTATTGTTATCCAAATCAAGGGTCCCTCTAAACTTACCTCATCCCACTTGGTATTAAATGCCTCCTCTCACATGAAATATCTTGTGGATATTTTATTACTGCAGAATGCACTTTTACTGTGCACTGCAACTGTTCCTTGAAAACCGAGATTTTTACTGCTGGTAGTGGAGTGGTGGCATTAAATGAGGAGATTCAAAACGTTTTCAAAAACTGACTTTACAAATACTATTTTATACAAGATTTACCCCTCTCACCACTCTATAAATACCCCCTTCTAAACCTCATAAACACACACAAATAATTTTCTGAAACTAAACGCTGTCAAAATCCTTTCTCAAACCCAGAAAATTTGTGTGTTCTTCAAAATCATCAACCTGTTTTAACAAGAAAATCTTCTATGTAACAAATTTACAAAAGGTTTTTCATCACAACACTTAAGAGACTCAAAACACCTAGATTGTTCTTGTCAAAAAAATCTTTTGAAAACCCTAAAACTTTTAATGGAAATGGCAAGAACACAACTTCTTCACTTTGCACCACAGTGGGTAGGTGATCTCAATAATCTTGAATTTAAAACAAACAATGTTATAGGCACTTTTGAATACCCCCCTGATGTCCCATCCTATAAGGGCATCATGAAGTTTTTATTCAACTGCCCACTGAAAACGGCCTTTACTCAGTCACCCTCTATTCTGTACCAAAATCTCCTTAGGGAGTTTTGGGCTACAGCTGTGGCTTATGACCCGACACCCTCTACTGATGAGACAGACCTAAGACCACTCAGGGAGTATCTCATCAGATTCAGTCTTTGTAATGGGGAAAAGTCAGTCACCCTGGACTATAAAACTTTTTGTACATCAACAGGGTTAGACTATAACTCTGGGAACTATGTTGCCCATCCTGAACCCTCAACAGTTAAGGATGGGTTAAAACAAATCGTTTTGGATCCAAAATTTTTGGACAGAACCCCTGTCACCAAGAACTCATTTCCTGTGGCTTGGAAGATCATGTTCACTTTTGTGATTCAAGTTCTCAGTGGGAACCACTCATCCACTGAACAAGTTAACTCTATTCAGTTGATGGTGGCATATTGCTTGATGAATGGGGTCACTGTCGACATTGGGGAGATTATTTACAGTGATCTCGTAACCAAGCTACTGAGCAAAACTAGGACGAAATACGTTTCGTATCCTAGGTTTGTCTCATGTGCTTTACAAGTGTTACCGGGTTGCAATTAGGCTCAGGAATACAAATACACTGCTTTACCTGGTATCTTGAGTCAATCAAACTTTCAAAAAAACCCATCCCAAGTCACTGAAATAGAATTGACGACCCATATGGTTGCTGTAAACAACCAGATGGACTCAGTGTCTCCAAACCCTACTCCTAAAAAGAGAAAGGGGAAGTCTCAGGGACCTGAGGCTTCTGAAGCACAGCCTAAAAGGCAAAGAAAGCCCCAGACTGATCTGCCACCCACTGGAGACCGAACAACATCCACCCCGGTGACAACAAAGGACACCGATACATCACATTCAGTGCCCTTGGGCCCAACTACTACTCCCCAAGATCCAGAGGGAAACATACAACCCGCTGGTAGGGGAGCGCCTTCCACACTGCCCAAGGATGACATTCGCAAATCACAGCTTCTGAGGGCCAACTGAATGATCCTAAAGACTTAGAGGGAAATGAACAACCCGCTGATAGGGATCTCACTGCCACTGCTTCTAGGGATAGCACTGGGAAACAGCCACCAGTGCTTGAAGGAGCAACGGGGGACAAAGACTCAGAGGGATTAATACCACCCGCTGATATGGAACCCATCACCACCACTCGTTTACTAACAGTTGCTGAGGTCAATGAAATTCTTTTCTTTGATGAAGAACAAGCTGACAGTGAAGATGAAATACTATCAGCAGGAGAAGAAATGGACGCTGATGTTCAAACTGAACAAGAGCATCAGCCTGATCCACAAGAGCCTAAAGAGTCACCTTTCCAGCCTGAAGATAATGACTCTGACTCTTCTTCTTCATCCTGTCCTGAAGAATTCAGAAACTTTGACAACACTCTTCCACTGACAGAGAGCCAATTGATTATGTGGATCACTAAAGCTTCAAGGAAGCTATATTCTGGGGTTACTGAAACTTTATGGGATCAACACACTGAAGCAGCTGCTAGCTATGCAAATCAACACACTGAAGCAGTTGCTAGCTATGCAAATCTGAAGGCTGAGGTACATGCTTTTGATGCAAACACTGACGAACACAGAGATCTCATGTACCAATATCTTCACAGACTGGATGAAAACCTGGTTAAATTTCTCAAGCACCTTCAGGGTTATGGCACAAAGATAGATGAAATCAGGGATTCTGTCAAAGAAGACCCAGCACTCAACTCTAAAGTGCTGGAGGCTACTGAGGCCTACTTGAAAATTTCCTCAGGCCTCACTGAACTAATCAACATGCTCAAATCTGCCAATGTTCAGGGTCTTCAGTCTTCAGTACAGTCTCTTCAGGCTACACTGGGTTCTTTGGATGCTCAAGTGACTACTTTGGCTAAGGCATCATCTTCAATGGCTTGGAATCTTGGGCCTAGAATGACTGCCTTGGAACTATTGGAATCTTGGGCCTAGAATGACTGCCTTGGAACTATCTCATGCTAATCTGGCAGAAAAAGTCATTAGTCTTCAAAAGGATACAACTGACATCAAGGCCATGGTCATGGAGATCTACCAAGCCTTCAAAGGTCAAGCTACTCCAACTCCCTCAGTGTCCGAGGCAACTCTTCCTCTCACTCATATTGCAGCAATAATTGAGGGGGAGAATACCACTGAAGAGACTCCCTCTCACACTGAGGGGGAGCCAGCTCAACCAGTCTCTGCAACACCAATATCATCAATCCCACCAGTTTCAGCAACACCCATATCATCAGTCCCACCAACAACAACAACAATCATGACAACAACACCCTTGGTAGCATCATCTTCTCTAGGCCAGGATAAAGGAAATGCCATAATGCAAACACCTGAGCCTGAGAAGATTCCCTATATGATCGGCAACACTTAGTACCTGCTCACTCCACAACAGCTAAGTGCCTATCTTGCAAAGGAAGAAAGGAGAAAGAAACTAGCTGAGGAAGAAAGAAAGAGCAAAGAAGCACTGGTACAAGTTGTTGCTGAGGAAGCTGAGAATATTGGAATTGATCCTAAGAAGCTTCAAAATGGTTAGGCTGGATGTAGGATCGATATATTTATTGTGTTGATGATTCGGGTGGTCTTGGATGATCAAAATACATGTTATCCATTAGACAGAGAAAGTAGAGAGAGGGAGTTTCTTGGTAGAGACTTGTAGAACAAAATATTGAAAGCTCCACCCCTTCCATGGATGGAAGGGGTATTTATAGTTACAAACATACCGTCCTCCTATCGGACTATAGATCAGGCATACAGTGGGTAAAGACCCGTCCTTCCTCCACGGTGTTACACTAGACTAAGCTACGCTACAAACTAACTAATAAACTGCTAAATAACGTAACTAATAACAAGTCTACGAGCTAACTTATGCTAGATAATATTTGGGGTGACCGGCTCTTTACTTATGGAATTTCCAATTCCTAACAATCTCCCCCTAAGGGAGGTCACCCCATGTTTTACATTTTGAATCCTAGCATTCTAATCTTGACTTTTTTCTTGAGCTCGTAGACTTCAATTCTTCAAATCTGCAATCTTTGTGCTTAAGCAGTGATACTTCAAAGTCTGCATTGATTTGTACTTTGAGTGGAGGTCTTTGAACTGATCCACATCTTTGATGATCTTCGAGCTTTCTTTGAGATCATCAGTCACAGTAAATCTCTGGATCACGCTTTATTGTGTTGCCATCATGTGAAGTTGTGACTTTCGGACCGACATGCTCACACTTTTGAATCATGACATCTTTCCATCAGAGTAGCGGAAGCCTTACTGGTTCATGATATTTGCAGCAGCGAAGCAGAAGCATAGTATGAAATATCAGAGGCAGGTTATGTAGATACACCTATCATGATTTCTTCAAATTAAGTGTGGATGCTGTGAGCATGCGGCTTTGGATTGACCGCTCAATTCTGATCAGTTGCAACCGTCCAAATGTACCTGCAAACAACAGTTAGCAATAAAACACACGAAAGTGTCTTTGATCACTTTCGTCGAATTGAGGTACACGGCCCACGGTTCCCCGTTGATCAGTACAAGTATTGCCTGTGATCAGGTATAATTCCGAGGAATCTCCTTGACAGGGTTTTGCAGCTGTTCTAGCCGTTCTCAAACCGGAACATCTCAAAGAAGACAACACGGAGTGAGTGAACCAGCAAATTGAGATTTACTGATTGATAGAAAATGATTTGAAAACAATCACGTACTGCTTAAGAGAAAGAGTTTTGCAATACGACGAAGGTTTAGAAGAAGAAAATCATTTTTCAATCATAAATACCCTTTTGATTTTGAAGATAATACACAGTCGAAGTGCTAGAGAAAAGAGTTTTTGAGCACAACGACTGGTTTTTCAAAGGTATCCGTCAATCCATTTCCTGGACCAAGGTTGATTCAAGATTGAATCGCCCCATCGTTTCTATCCAGTTGTCACAAGCTTGATCTTTAGAAAAGATCTCACATGTCACCCACCAAGAGCTTGTTTGATGTTAGCTCTAGAAGGATTTCCATCTTCATTGTGAATATTTTTACATATCACTCGGATGTTCTGGCAATACCACAAGGATAATGCGTAGGACTCTCAATATATATATACTTACTTTCCACATTGTGTGAAACAGCAAGTCTTCATTAATTTAGTGTCCTAATGAGATATTGTGGATGATCTCTTGGCTCTAGACTCAATCGTGCACATTTGGTTCCTATGTCGGAGACTAGGGAGAGGGTCTCCTTCTTCAATATCAACAAACTCTAATAGAAAGTCGATAGATTATGTCGGTTTCCCGTGAGAATGAAACAAGCCCTTTTAAGAGGAACTTGAGTAGCTTGGGAAGTTTAGTGCAGTGCGTCACTGGGTCCATGACGTCTTGTCTTCAATACCAGTGTTACCTTAGTAAACACCAGTAGCATATGTATTGAACCCGATTACTGCTCTAAGGTTGAATTATTGGAGGGCTATTTCTTTTCACCCTTTTCATATTCATTTCTTTTTCATTCTTCAACCCTTTCAGTGCTTACCGAGACTTCATAACTAGAACCTTGTTGGGTTTATTCCAGTACTAACTATGTCTCAGTCTGCACTCTTCCCATATTCTCATTTTTTTCTCCTTTTTTAAATATTTCTAAGGACTCTACACTATCTAGTGGATTGTCCCTGGGAAGATCCCTCCGGTTCTGGCGGATCGTAGAACTAATACCTAACCTCACCATCCTTATAACTCCATACATAAAGTAAAATGGTCGGTCTTTTGGTACAGTTCATTCTTTCATGAAACCAATTGAAAAATCATTTAGAAAAACAATCAAGGTACGTGTGATACGAGATCAAAGCATTTTGTACCCTAATAGTTTTGATCATTTAGAAAACCTCCCCCTCAACATGTGCATATGATTTAGAAATTGTTTAGCACATGGAGGCAAGAGGACTTTGAAATATTTTCTTTGATCACAATTTTCATAGAAAAAGCCATTTGATTTTGTTGGTAAATTCTCCCCCTCAATATGTGCATAGGATAAGAGAAATCATTTTAACACATAGAGGCAAGAGTTCTTTTGAAGCACATCCACGAACACAAAAGCCATTTAAGAAACCATTCGCTCCCCCTCAATATGTGCTTCGAGATTCGAAAGCGTTTAGCACATATGAGAGAGCAGCCTGCACAATTGAATCAAAATGATCACTTTTTATCAAATTTCATTATTAAATCACAAATTCTCCCCCGATCAAAAATATCAAACCCTTTGAGATTTTGGATCCCAAGTGATTTAATAAGGTTTAGAAAACATGGGAGAATATGTGCCTGGTTTAAATACTCTTCTTGTTTTTGGATAAATCCTCCTCCTCAACATGTGCATTGTGTATTTGAAATCGTTTGGCACATGGAGGAAGGAGTGCCTATAAAGGACTAAAACCAATTCCATTTAAACAGATAAGAAATTTAAATCACTATCTCTCCCCCGATCAAAAATTTCAAACCAATTGAGATTTGTGATCCCAAAAGATTTAAATCATTTAGAAAATTTTGGGGAAAGACGTGGCAAGATTTGTTTTTGAAAAATGACAGATAAGGAACAGTTTTTCGACATTAAAGATTGTTAGTGTCAGGTATGATAGTTTTAAGAGACCTTTTAAGTAAAATAAAACAATTTCACAATCAAACAAGAACATAAAAAATTTCATTTTGACAGATCTTTGAGTTTTAAAGAAAATCATACCATGACATAACATTAAATCTTTAGATCACCACATTTTAGCGTATAAATGGACTCTTTTGAAGATATATTGTTTGAAAATACTTTAAATTAAATCACTCTCCCCCTCAATCCATGACAGTAGTCGATGATTGAGTGACTTATATTTTTGATAAAATGAAGTCCGGTGATTTTCAAAATTTAGTCTAATTTATTTTCAAAAACAATATTTTTCCATTTTCAAAACAATTTTAATCAAATTTTTCAAAATTGTTTAAAAATGGTATCCTGCACAAAGATACGTTAGGTGGTTGAGCTGCTTTTGTTGTTGTTGCTGAGGGTTGGAAGAAAACCGTCTGCAGATGCAGTGAGACTTCAAACGTTGCATTTTAATGCCAACTTAGGTCAAATTAAGCTCCATTTCTTCAATCACTTAGAAGAAAACCATCTGCTGATGCAGTGAGACCTCTTACGTTGCATATATGCCAACTCTCCATGGAAGTCCAATTAAGCTCCGTTTCTTCATTTGTCAACCCAAGATATAGTTACCCTTTCCTTTCGGCATCCAATCATCTACAATTGTGGGATCCGGATCGGGAACATTCTTATAACCAATATACCTGCATACGTTAGTGAACACACATACAGATATATGGTGGTTGACATCACCCATAACAGCAATCGACTAATTAAAGTCAATTCAACATAACAATCAGATCATATAAGGCATGGGGTTTATGTGTTAATCAAACTCTAATCATCTAAACCTAACAATCATATCCTAAATTCCTAGTCCTTCGACACAGGAAAATATCATTTTTAGTTAAGCACGTAGGATAATTAAGAAAGCTCGTTAGATGATATAGATTTGAAAACATTCTCCCCCTCAATCAATGACTCATTTTTTTGAAAAATTTTAAAAGCGTAGAAGTCATTGATTGAGTTTTTAAATTAATACGAAAACTCTGAATCTGATTGATTTTTCAAGCAACTCATTTACCACCATTTTTGATAAAACAAATATTTTTCTTAAGATTTTTTGAAGAAAAAATATTTGAGTAGGAACAGCAGTCCTTCGACATACTTTCCTCATTTTCTTTTAGGATAAGTGCACGAAATATTTTGAAAATAGGTTTAGCGTAGCACTTTCCTTCTTTGAAAAACGGGTTGCTATCTGAAATAATAGCAAGCCATTGTTTAAGAGTGGGTTACAGTCTGAAGTAACTGCAAGCCATTTTTTGAGACATGTTTTGGAAAAGAATATATACACCTCCTGCTCGAACTTCATCTATGGTCCCGTGCCATTATTGAATGACATTTCTAAGACCGTAGATGTTATCGATACCAGAAGACATGTCTTGAGAAAACATATTTTTGGTATTTTTTAAATTTTCTGATTTTTTATGGATTTTTGAATATTTTATATTTTTCTATTTTCTTTTGTTGGTTTTCTATTTTTGTATTTTGTTTTTTAATAATTATTTACAATGATAGAGAAGATGATATAGTTAAAGAGGATGATGATACGAGTACCGAGATAATGAAATCGAGCAGCACGTCGTAGAAGATAGAATTCGTCATCTCTTAAACTTCCACCACCAAAGCTTTCGAGGCTCCTGAATGAGAGAAATTGAACCATCTGAAAGTGAGACTTTGGCAGCTTCCCCCCAAACCGAAAATCCTTATGTTGAGCAGATTTGAAGCTCTATTTCAAGCTTGCTTTAGCCAGGTGCACAAAGAAGCACACCATTATCATAAACCCAGCTGCTCCTTTTAAAAATAATCACCGTGATTCTTCGTTCGAGGCTATATCATCCAATAGAACAACAGCAACGTATCATACCACGTTTAAATAATCTTCTCAAATTTCCTTTCCACTGAAGTCTGAAATGATCCATTCCAAAAGGTGTCAAGAGAACACTTCCCCCGTGTAGTTGAAATGATGCAGTCCGTCTCTTAGAATAATGCTCAAGAACTCTCCCGAATACACTTCATGAAGGGAATGAAGAACACCTTCCCATGTTCACATTTTTCTTCCCTGATGAACGTGTATGAAGCTCAAGAACCCGAAGTACACCAATATCCAAGAACTCTCCCGAATACACATCATGCCCGGAGAGAAAACACCTCCCCAATGTTTGTGGTAAACAATGGCTTTCTTCCCTGATGATCTTGTATGAAGCTCAAGGACCCGAAGTACACACATTCCCCAAAGAGAGAACAACCGATAACATTGAAGAAGCAGGCCGAATCACTGATTATCTCTGCGGATGACAATCTCTGCGGATGTCAACTCCGGAATAAGTGATTATATCTCTGAATCACTGATTAAGCCCTCAAGTGAGACAGCTGAGCGCCCCCAATGTACACAATTCTCTCTCCCCTGATGATTGCGATAACATCGAGATCATCACACACCAGTGTACCTCTTTTATCTTCAGAAACTTTCACTAACATCACTTCCCCCCATGTAGTTGGAATA
The DNA here is from genome assembly GCA_019973895.1 of Chrysanthemum seticuspe. NCBI lineage: Eukaryota > Viridiplantae > Streptophyta > Magnoliopsida > Asterales > Asteraceae > Chrysanthemum > Chrysanthemum seticuspe. The sequence goes on along the minus strand of BPTQ01000001.1, from coordinate 276,007,276 downwards.
ATAACACTAAACGCCTTGATGACTAAAACCTTGAGTTTCTCTGCGGTCATGACATTTGTCTTCCCGGGATAACTTCAATCACTTAGAAGTATTAAGTTCATCAAGTTTACTCGCGTTTAGATACGTGTCTCCTTCCCCCTTGCTGGTTTTGATACTTCAGAATCAGCAACTCTTTGTAAGCCCATGTACTAGAAATCATTTGAGAAGAATATCATTAGCTCAGATGTATCTGTGAGAATCAACTTGCTGCAGAATGTGAGCAAGTCTAATTGGAGATTAAATCTGACATTACACTCTCCCCCAATTAGTGCTCTCCCCTAAACCGACAATCTGTTTGATAAATGCCCGAATTAAGAAGAAGTCTTTTGATAATCAAATGCAACTCGTCTTTTAGTCTTCTAACATTTAGCAGAGAATGTAGAACCGACTGTAGACTCGACCTTCTTCAAGATTGTTCAGTTGGGGAATAGATAGTTAACATCTTCAACTCACACCAAAAATCATCTCACCAAAAAGCATCCCAATTAACTTACATCTTGCACATCCCCTTAACTAAAATCCCTCCCAATCAAACAAGAACAGAAAGATGTTCATCAAGGAAATCAGCAATCAGGCCGCAACGAACACACAAGATGGTAACACCAAACTACCAATCACATCAAACAAGAATAGAGAGATTGTTCGGAATCATCATGTTGATGTATGCGTGAAGCATTAACCGGAAGCACTTTGTCGATAAACTCATCAATCCGAGTGAAGATGTCAACCAACGGCTATTAGAAGAAACTCCATGTAAAGATGATCCGATAAGAAGAAGCTCGGTTCTTACATGAGTTAGGAGCCGTTTGACCATATATTCTCATATATAAATCAACCATGCAGTATAATTACACTTCTTCTCCCCCTCAAGAATTGCAGACGAAGTTGCCATTCTTGACTAAATAAGTGAAATCATCCAAAAGTATTATATTCACACTTCTCCCCCGCAAAATTAGCACAGGATGTCGCCATCGTCATTATAGTTGAGCAAGTTGAATAAGAAAACAATCAATGGTAGCCCGGTTCACTTGAAGAATTAGCGCATGGAAAAAGCATGAAGCATGTTGATGAGAATGGTCATAAATGAGAAGATTTCTCTTCTTTGGAAGATAAAGTGCACTGACACGTACACTTTTCTTTTCATTAGAGAACGAGGCTTGAACTGTTGTGTTCAAACGTCATAAGAAGATTTCTCTTCTTCGGAAGATAAAGCGCACTGAAACGTACACTTTTCTTTTCTTTAGAGAACGATTCATGAACTGATGTGTTCATATGTCATAATCTCTCTCTTTTCAATCTATTTTGGTAAAACATGTGATCAACCCATTATCATTCAGTAGGCTCTTTGTCATGACAGCTGATGGAGAAAACCTAATATGATGAATTTGACCCTGAAGTAAACTATCCCTAACTCGTGACTTAAACTTGCACATATGTAACAAAGAGCGGTGCCGATTTCCATTAGCATCTCTAAGTAATCTCTATGTACTCTATACTCTTCAACCAACAAACCATCAAGTATAAGACGTACATTACCTCTTGAAAATCCACAATTGAATGTGACATTGAGCACTACAACGTAACTCCTTAAAGTGATAGTTATTTTGAGGTGATAAGAGCCCAATTACCCCAAGTGGTAAAAAGAACAGGTAAAAGTCACCCAACAATAACTAGATTTCCAAGTCTTTATTTTTGATAATAAGCTCGAACAAGGATCATGAAGAATCTTCATCCATCCATCCCCGATACCTTCAGATACTAAGTACACTTGCCCGTGATATTTCACTTCAACCTCAAATAAATAATAGTGAATTAACCCCGTTGTCACATCTTATGATTAAAAGCTCAAATCTAGCCTTCTTTGACGTTTTAAGTGAACTATGATAATGGTTTTCATCCCGACCATGGTTAAAAAGCACATCACCCCGTAAAACCATGTAATAACCAAACTGCCATGACGAAAATCCAAACACACATCCAATTTATGAAGTACACCCTTTTATCCCTTCTTCGAAGTAGAATCCGTAGCACTAGCGTCAGATAAGACCCCGAAATACACTTTCCTTTCTCCAAGATGGTTCCTTCATTACGGGATTTTACAATTCTATGGTTTAAACCGATAAATAGTTTCTTTCGCGGGATTTTACAAAACCAAGAATAAACCGTAATATAGATCCGGAGATGCACTTCACAATTACCAGGATGTTTCCATTGTCACGGGATTTTACAAGTCTATGATTTAAACCGAGAAATAGATTCTTTCGCGGGATTTTACAAAATCAAGACAAAACCGTAAACAATGTTAGCTTGAATGTGTTATGGCAACTTTGGTTTCGGTGAATATTTGTTTTTAGGGGAACATGAAGTGGTTCATCAGCAGTTCATTATCCAACATCAACAACAACATCAACCATCCAATAAACACTTTGGTAAACACATCATTCACGCATTCTGTCGGTTGTTGCTGTGACCACATGGTGAAGTAAACCCGATATACCAAACATGATCATGAAGTAGAATTCCCCAGATTTGTTACTTAAACTTGTACTAATCCTCGTGAAAAAGAAACGGTGTACCCAATGTACAAAACCTCTTGACGAATCCTCATCTGCGTGAGACACCGAAGTAATAGCTACGTTGTGGGTTGAGCGAGAAAGAATCACAGCCGTAACTAAATTGCCAAGTCTTTATCACACTCTATAAATGCCCAAACAAGTCATCTTCACGGAAGGGTAGAAAGAAAGAAGACGAAATAAGTAGACGCGCCCGGAAAACTCACTTCACTTCCAAATACGAAATACCGTACAACCATCCCGTAGTCAACATTTTCCAATAAACACTTCAAGCCACGACATAATATTCTCCGTGAAAAGGCATAAACCAAAGTGGCAAACCAGTCATGTGAACGGTCCAAAGTTGGTTACTTGAACAAATCAATGCCTAGCCTATGAAAGTGAGTCCAATTAACCAAGTCCAACGTCCAAATAAACTGTTTGAACCGTCACTTCAATGCCAATTTAATGATATTGGTCAGGAATCTCAAACTCATTCAATAACTTAAGCCGAGAACAAATATTCCTTGTGAAAATTAAATAATCCTTATCAAAATTTCCGATCTTTCTCGAGAATTATCAGTACTTACGTATCGAGTGTATCACAAAGACGGATATCTAAGTCCCAACTCAAAATTATCACAACGTAATTCTTAACTTTATTACCCAAGTTCACGGCTTAACCTTTCCAAGTACAAATCCATTAAATTCATTTAGCAAAATGCAAGTATTGAAGATTATTTCACAACCTTAATCATATCTCATACATATCTGGTCCAAGCACAATATTTCAAACGTGTAAGGCCCAACAAATGACTGATCATGGGCCCACGATCCATTCCAAATCTGTGATAATATAACACGGCCCATCCTTGAAATTCAGTTCGCCCCACAAACCTTAATACCCTAATCACGTGGAGTATATAAAACCGTCATATCTCACTTAACCTAAATTAACTCACAAACAAACCCTAATCTTCTCACAAAAATCTGCCTCCCATCCCAGATAAAACATTTAACCACATCTCAACAAATAACAGCCACCACCTCCAAATTAAATCCGAAATAAACCAAGTTAATCTCCCCTTTTTAATTAACTGAATCAGATTAGTGAAGTCCTCGCCACAGGGATGGCTTTGAGGCATGAATCGGCTTCAAGGACCTTATCCAGGTAGGTTTAATGGCACTTTTGATTTCGAGTAGGTTGTGTGACTGTTTTATTGTTTTCCGTGTTTACCTTAAACGAACAAGAGAAAAGAGTGATATGAATTCGTGTTGCTCTTTCTCAAGATGTTCGGATAATAAATCAAGAAGCTTGGCTTCAAAAGAATCGATGATGGTAATTGTTCAACGAAAATTAAATCTTATAAAGATTAAAGAAAACGTTGCAACAAATCTAAGATTTTGTGTATAAATTTTGTATACGGATTGTTATGAGTCTAGTTGAAGTCGAGTTTGTTGGTGATTAAAGGGATTAGGATAGATATGGATGAAGTTGTATTAATGTTTTTGGATCTGATGTTACTTATCCGATTCATTTTCATTATCTTTTTGAATAATCATGGACCGATGATGGATGGTTACAGAAGTCTCGATGTTTGTTGGTGAGTTTGGTTGTCTTGATGTTTGTATATGGTAATATTTATGGTTGAGTCAGTTTTGGTATTCGGTTTATGTGGTCGTGGTGATTCCATCTTCATCTCCTTTCTGTCCAAAACAAGTCGCTAACCAATTTTCAGTTTGACTCAAAAGTCAAACCAATACAAGTCGCTACATTTTTCATAAGCAAGTCGCTAGCCAAATTATGAGTCAAGTCGCTAAGATTTTCTGTAAACAACTCGCTAAGCCTTTTAAAAAAAACTTACAAGTCGCTAACACTTTCTGTAACCACCTTGCTTGTCATTCAATAATGACAAGTCGCTGCATACTTCAGTTAACAAGTCGCTATGACTTGTAAGTACAAGTCGCTACTTACCATACAATGCATCTGGACATTTCTTTACAGCCAACTCGCTAGCAAGAACAAACCATTTTTCGAATAACATCAAAGCCAGAAAAAATAGCATAAAAACTGCTTCTTTGACCCAGTTTGACCACATAAATGTGTTACCCAGAAAAAGTGCCCGGTTTGACAACAGATATAGACCCAAAACGACCACTTAGAATACACTGATATGATTGCCCACAAATATAACACGGCTTTGGTAAAAAAGAATGTCTAAAAAACATGATATATGTTGTTTGGACCAAAAGACACAAGACAGATATAAGCTTTAAACTATGAAATGACCAAAGACATATTTTGACCAAAGTGAATACATCACAAAACAGTAATGAAGTAGTTTAACAAAAGATAACAAAACAGTGAAAAACCACACATTAACCACGTACGAACCATTCAAATCAAACACAACACAAAAACCTTGGCTCTGGTACCATTTGTAGGATCGATATATTTATTGTGTTGATGATTCGGGTGGTCTGGATGATCAAAATACATGTTATCCATTAGAGAGAGAAAGTAGAGAGAGAGGGAGTTTCTTGGTAGAGACTTGTAGAACAAAATATTGAAAAGTTAGATTGAAAGCTCCACCCCTTCCATGGATGGAAGGGGTATTTATAGTTACAAACATACCGTCCTCCTATCGGACTGTGGATCAGGCATACAGTGGGTAAAGACCCGTCCTTCCTCCACGGTGTTACACTATACTAAGCTACGCTACAAACTAACTAATAAACTACTAAATAATGTAACTAATAACAAGTCTACGAGCTAACTTATGCTAGATAATATTTGGGGTGACCGACTCTTCACTTATGGAATTTCCAATTCCTAACACTGGACAGAAGTTCAAGGATGCTCAGGCTACTAAAATGGCTGAAATGAGAAAGAAATTGGACGAAAAGAACAGGAGAGCTGCAACCATCAGGCAAGAAAGAATTGACCACTACAGCTGGTCAATGACAAGCAGAAGGATGCCTGAGAAAATCATAGATGTAAAAATCATCCCCAAATCCAAACCACTGGCAATGAATGTCTACAGAGGGGATGATAAAAGACATTTCGAGGTTCACGATCTTATAAAATTCACTGACTTTGGGATCACTGAACTCGGTGAGCTTGGTCAAATCATTTCAAAGAAGAAAAATGTCGTGGCCAAAGAACTGATGAAGTCCCTGAGCAAAAGATATGAAAGAAGAGGAAAGCACCAGCACAGCTTGAAATTCAGCCTGCCCTAACTGCACCACAAGGATCTCAGTCTCAGCCAGCTCAAGGCAAAAGAAAGAGGATTTAGTCCGAGCCTGAATTCAAAGTGCCTGGCCTGGAATGCAACAGGGAGCTACCAGAGGGAGTAAATTTTGTCAACTGTCTTTGCATTGAAGAGCCTGAAAGAGGACTCTTCTTTATAGATGTCTATGGAAACCCAACATTCCAGAGATGGAGTGACATTGACCTTTCAGGAGTATCTACAATGGCAAGTTATCTACCAGTGGCCTCTCAGATCCAAACCCCAGCAAAAGTCAGGTTCTGCAATGACCTGAATGCTAAGATAAGAGATCACCCTGATAAAGAAACAGGTTCCTTATTATGTTCATTAGTACATTCAGTATAAGAAGAAGCCAATTGCTCACTTACACTGATCAAACACTTAGGCTATTTGTATATCCAAATAGGGAAAGACTGTTGGGTTCCGTAAATACCCAAACCCCTTAAGTCTAGGATTTGAATAGAAAATACCCTAAGTGTTTAGGCCGTTAAACACTAACAGGTCACTGAGTGCATAGTCTCTCAGTGAGCCATCTTCAGGATACTCAGTAAGAGGCAAAGAAGAAGTCTCTCCACTCAGTAAGGCAGAACATAAGGGGTGAAGACTGAGTCAAGAAGAAGATGATGGATTCAGTGAGTGATGACAATAACTCACTGAATCCCTAAACTCCTCACCAGCTACTTACACTGAAGACAAACTGAAGTAGAAGACTGAAGGCAATAAAGACTGAAGAATGAGCGGGATAAGGCGGGACAAGTTTGAATCAGATAAGACGAAATCCTTATCAATCAAAGTTAACTTTCCCTGAATGGCTAACTATCAGGCTCAGTGTCATCACTGGCTTATGGAAAGCAGCCTTGTCTCTTACTTAATATAGCCTTTGTAAACAGAGACAAAATACATCAGTATTTGGTCTTCTGTAACTTGTCAGTTTGTCACTTAGGATAAAGTTAAAACTCATACTTGTATAAATAGCATAAGTGATGGAGTGAAAGATTTAAGCTTGTGAATTGTAAAACACACACACACACGAGCCATCTTTCACTCCTCCAAATACAACTCAGTCCCTGAGATAGCTCAGTGGTTCCATAGTAGTTGTGCTCAGACTTAGCCTGAGCTTCGTGAGGAGTTACCAACACTTTGTCATTTCAATCCCAAGTACTGTTCCGCGAGTACTTGGGTAATGTATTCTTTTTGATTGATTTCTAATAAAGAATATTAAGTTGAAAATTTATCAGTGTGTTTTACTTATGTCATTTCAGTCATTAATTCACTATTAGTTTGTTTTAAGCACTTAACTGTTTTTATACGATAGTGAAAAGGGAACAACATGAACCCTCATGCTAAACATATTAGATCTACCACCTGAAAACATGTCAATATATGTTTAGGGCATTCTAAAAACTTAATTGGCAAATAATAAATACCCCAATTAGAAATTCCTTGTATGCACTCATCTTTAGTGCATTATTGTATTATGTTTAACCCTTAGTTCACTTATCTAGTTGATAACATGGTTGCTAAGTCGAGTCATATCTTGTGTAAATAAAGTTTTGGGACGACTGAGACTCATGGGTTAAGTACTATTTTATTGAGTAACGGGAAAGAATTTCAAATTTAAATTCCCTTATATACGTAATTGATTACTCCACGTGTTTTGATTCTCGCAATTCGGGTCATTAATTAGTAATAAAAACTCAAGTGTAGGGAGGCTACTATAAATCCCTTTACTATGATGTTATGTTTTGCAGATGGTAGAGTAATAGTGAATGAAAAAAAAAAAAAAAAAAAAAAAAAAAAAAAAAAAAAAAACATACAGGCTACCATCTCGCTTTTATCCTTTATCTTTTATCGTTTATTTTTGTTTAAGTCAAGTATTAAGTTAGTTTAGTGAGTCGAGTATTGGCTTAGCAACGCCTCGTTTTACATGTAATTAGTTTAGATTTTCGACTTGGCACCAGTAAAATTCTCCCATATCTAACAAACACGTGTTTTTTCATACCCTTACACCTAACATTACAACGCTTTAAAAGCCCTCTTTGATAGTTTATTCTAGGTGTTTACGCCAAAGCGATGGAGGTTTGATCTAGTCTAAAGACTATGGTAATCTATGTGCTATGACAAGTAGAGAGTGTTATCTTCCATTTCCATGCATTTTATATTCATTATACACCCGAGAGATGAGAGAATCCAAACACTATATGTGAGGTGCTAGTGTATAATTTTCGTGCTTGTTATGACTATCATAGAGCTTGTATTTGTTGTAAACTATTTTAAACCAATGTTAAATGACCCCTAACTTGTAAATTGATTAGATAAAAGCATATTTTATTGAGGACAAGCAAATCCAAATGTAAGGATATTTGATAAGGATTTAAAACATACATTTTTAAGGGGTCATTTAAGCCCTAAACTAATGTATTTATGATCAAATATTGCCAAAAGTTATTTCTTTGAAAGTAAAAGCTAGAAATCATGCATGTTTGTATGAAAAGGAATGAAAATGTGAAGAAAACGACAAAGTCATGAAAATTCTGGAAAAGAGCACCAGACGGCGTCACAACCTATAAGGTGACGCCGTCACTTGAAAACGGAGATAACAAAATAGCCCAGATTTTACTAGAGACGGCTCAGTGAAAAGTAAAGAAATAACAAGTGACGATATCACTTGTTAGAAGAGATGAAATTTTCTGCCAAATTTATAAAGTGATGGCCCCAAATAATTAAAGAGGGATGGCGTCTGAATTACAAAGCGACCCCGTCATAATGTTGACTTGAAAAGATGAAACCCTAATGGCGGCGACTTGACGACATCATAGCTATAAAGTGACGTCGTCGCAACTGTAATCATATATATAGTTTTAGAATTTTCTACTTTAAGTGTGCAACATTGGAGAGTAACTTTGATGTACGACTTTTATCCGTTTTTTATTGTATTTTTAGGGTTTTAACACCCTCTATCCTTAAGAGATAATTTCCTTAATCTCTTCTATCATTATGTTTGATTCATGCTTGATTATTATTACTTGTTTCTCTATCTTTAACATGTCTAGCTAAATCAACATAGTGTTTGCTTAGATGTAATAAAACCTAGTTGTTAACTATTGATTGTCGTTTCTTGTTTAAGTGGTTGTTACACGTTAGGTTAGGAAAACTTGCTTATTCCTTTAGTGTTGCGAGCTTGAACTTCCTAAAAAGCGTATTTATGTCCTAGAGTGCGCTAGAAGACTTTTCGTTGTGTTTATTGCGTGAATTGCGATTATTGATAATAGGATATTTGAGGGAGATAACTTAGGTTACTTGGCGATCCCGGTTTTCTAGAGGAGATCAATACATTCATAGAGTTAGGGCATTAGGCACCTCCCTACGACTAATGGAATACAACACGCCAATTAAACAAGGATTTGATAGTTCGACTAATCAATAGGAGATAACTAGGTAGTAGTGAAATATAAGTAGACAGGCTTTTACCTATTATAAGAATCCCATTTAATTTACTTGAAATTTAGTTTTAATTATTAGTTTTAATTAGTTTAATTATTAGTTTAAGTAGTTGATAATCAAAACCCCAATCCAAATACCGAGATTTTACTTTGCTTTCATAAAATATAAAAAGATAAAAAGAATCATCCCTCACATTAGACCTATTCGTTATACATCTCAACTTTTCCAACACTATTCCCCGATTGAACGATCAATCCCCCAAGTCTTACCTATACTACAGTACGACGATTAGGTACACTACCTAAAGGGATTGTAAAACTTCTTCGAAGGGTTACATCCGCCGTATCAATCCCAAAGAAAGTTCCATTCCCCATTCGACCTCATTGAGGCTACTGATTCACAAAGGGTAACACCCTCACGAGTAATATTTCTAATAGTAAAATGGCTACGTAACGGGCACGTCCCAAAAGCTTCGTCCCTTTATCTTGTAGGCATGAATCCATCGAACAAATATTTAGTGTGAGATCAAAATAAATACACTAGATTGTACATATAACAACGATGCATGTAATTCCTCTTTAGAGTTCAAATAAGGATACTGAAAAAAACAATTTTTGCAAGAGTCATGACGTGTTATTAAAATGCATAATGTCAAAAGTATGAGATTAATGGTTAAATTTAAACAACATGAACCTCAATATCATACCAATTAAAAAAGCTATATTATTCGCCCAACAATAATATATACAAGTATTAATCGATATTGTATTAATATATAATAAATTATTATTAAAGTATAATTTTTTTACATATTGTTATAGAGTTATATAACAACCCCATATATGCATTAAAATTTAGATATATCGTAACTTATGTTAAATATATTATGTATAATTATGTTAAGAGCACTGGGTACAAGGGTTGTTGGCTTGAGCCATCATTTTCAGCGCCATGCGCGAGACATCACACCGAGACTGGGCTGATGGATCTTGGCGCCATGGCCACCAGCTCACGCCGAAGAATTTTTTTTTTTCTTTTTTCTTTTTTGTTTGTGTTTGTGATGTGGTTGTGTGATACTGTGAATTAATGATGTGCTTTTTTTGTTTTTCCTTTTGCAGGTGGCTGAAGCAAGATGGAGGAAGAAGACGACTCATTCTCAATATTAGGTATTTAGGGATAAAGCCAGCCCAGGGTTCTTGTATGATGGGCTTTGTTTGGGCCCTTATTTGTTATATCCAAATTATGATAAAGTTGATTAGGTGACAATAAAAAGCTTATTATTATTATTAGCATGGAACCCACATTTTGGTAGATAAAATGTAGTACTCATTTTCGTAGATAAACGTAGGCTGAAATTTTTTGATAAAAGATATAAGGGTGTGTTTAAAATTGGTTAATTGTGGGATATCCGAATTTGGTATAATCTTTGGAGTATGTTTGGTTTTGGGCAATATAATTACGAAGTTGAATAAATCACAAGACAAGTTTTTGTACTCAACAACAAAGTGATTAATGTTTTTTTTTTTATTATTAATGAAATTTAATTTTAGTTAAATATATTATTTTATTAAAAAAAAAAAAAAAAAAAAAAAAAAAAAAAAAAAAAAAAAACCATGGTACCAGAAAACAAGTGTTATGCTAGGGAGGAGGGGTGTTGGTGTCATAGCCAAAACTGGTGCCATGAAAAAAAGTGTTGAGGTGGCACCACTTTTTCTCATGGCACCACCTACGGCACCAGACTGTATCTAGTGCTCTAAAGATCCGTGCGTACACGGGAAGTATATAACTGGTATAGTTATAGAAAAAAGAAAAACACGCTAGAAAGGTATGGACAAACAACAACAAATTTGCAATTTACTCTTTTAAATATTTGATTGATGATGAAATAAATTTAGTCCATATTGAAGAGGATGGTCTCTATGTGCCTGGTTTTGAGAATCCAAAAACAAAACAAACAAAGATAGAGTAAAATCACAAATGAAATGGTATCAATGTGTATTCCAGTTAAATTTATGTGTGCAGATAAAAAGTCTATGTGTACATATCAACTCTATATTCAATAGGACAAAAGTATAATGTTCATGGTAAGGTTTGCATTCGGGGGTGGATCTACCCTTCGGCCACATGTGGCACGTGCCACATATGAATTGGCCGGTGAACTGAAAGCAAAAATAGGAATGTACATGACCTAGTGCAATAAAAAATTTAAACCGTAATACAATAGAGTTAAAAATGAATATTCATTTATGACCAAATATATTATAAACACATTTCGATGAACCGAGTGTATTTAAAAAAAATCGATGTTTTTTCAAACATTAATACTACATTGAAAAATCCATGGCAGAGGACCCGCGGGCATCCCTGATTCCGGCCCTGGCATATACAATTGGCCGGTGAACTGAAATCAAATGAATTGGCCGGTGAAGTGAAATCATGTTGCTATAATGCTATATAAACCATCTTAATAAGGACAAACAAGCCCAAATTTCTGGCTAATCAAAAGTATTAGGAAAAAATTAGTAGGCCTAATTTAAATTTAGCCCAAACTAAACCAAACTGTTGATTAGTTAACGTGTTGAATTTCTTAAACCAAAGTGTTCTAGTTACTCGAATTCGTTAATGTTTTGTACTCCGTATTTCTTAAACCAAACTCGTAACATTTTCGTCATTTTTTTAAGGGTTAATGGCACGAAAAAACATCATACTTGTCACTTTTTGTCATTGTGCGTAGCGAACTTATTTTTTTCAGTTTTGATACCAACCTTTTGAATTCGTGATATTGTATGTATTTTGCGACTATTTTGACATGTAAAATGATCATTTTACCCTTCAGAATTTAAAAAAGGTAAGGGTAAAATTGTCACAAAATACACACAATAGCACGAATTCAAAAGGTTAGTGTCAAAATTGAAAAAAAATAAGTTCGCTACACACAATGACAAAAAGTGACAAGTATAATGTCTTTTCGTGCCATTAAACCTTTTTTTAATCACCAACACTTGGTTGTAAACTTGTAATTGTGACTTAACTATTACTAGTATAAACAGAAAATCCAATATATTATTTTATATATCTTTTAAAAGTTCTCATTTGTTATTATACAGAAAAGATTAAAAAAATAATAATAAAAAAAAAATTGCTATGCATTTGTGATACTGGGCCTCGAACTCCAACTCCAAGGTGACGATCATTTTGTGCTACATACCCGAAAATCCTGGATCCACCGTTGTTTGTATTACCTTTTTGTTAGAACTTTGAAGTAACATAAAGATTTTGTCAACATGACATGCAACGTAATTACCCAACATTTGCTTGCTGTTTTGTTAAATTACTTCGTGTGGACTTCACTAGTGTTTTACAATGGCTGCAAAGGTAAATTTTCATAATTATTTTTTATTTCATCTATCTAGGGAGAAAGGATATGAACCCTTGTGATATTAGAATGTTGAGTAGAATGAAAAAAATGTACCAATTCACGTTATTATTATTATTATTATTATTATTATTATTATTTTTTTTTTTACATTTCGGTTAATCTTCAAAGAGAGTGATTTACTTTTAATACTCTACAACTTAACGAATCTATTTTAAATACAAAAATGAAATATCAGTATAACAATTCTTTCTCGATCTCTTTCCATCTATCTTTAATTTTGTTTTTAGCATATACAAAATAACAAATTATAAATTTCTGAGAAAATTGTAGAAAATTAATTACTCGGAAATAACTTAAAAGTCAACTTTAAGTACGGAACCCCGCCAATGACTTTAAATATCTTACTGTAATATTCAATATCTCACGTTCATTACTTTACTTTATTAATATTTTTATCTTAGTAATATATAAGTGGTTGAGCTAACGTCTAAGCTGACCAATACAAGATTTTCATCAACCGATATTGTCATGTTTCAATACACGCTTGATATTTTCTTTTGGGTTTTCATTACTGTTATTTTTCTTTAGAAAAGACAATTATCCAAACAATAGCAGTAACATGATTCATTAGCTACAAATGACAATGTCGGGCTTGGTTGTAATGGAAAGTTTTGTCGTAAAGAGGGACCAAAGTACCAAACTTAGTGAGAACTGAGAAGTGTTGTGGCTCTCCAAAATTTTCATTCACAAATACATTTTAAATCTTTATACTTTTTAATGCTAGTCGTTATTAGTACAAATGTTTAAAAAAGGTATAAATTAATCTTTTGAAAAAATACATTACAGTTTGGCCTCTTCAGTAAAACTTGTCAAGTTCCGTCACCGGTTTAAAAAGCCATAACTAATCAAAGTTTCTTTTGTTTTTTTTTAAAGCAACTTTACTTGCACCATGTACACCATAATTTTATCTTATATTTATGGATATAATTTGAACCTACAACTATTTGGTTGAAAATTTTTTTACATAAAAAGAGAACAAAAAGACTTTGGTCATGTCTTGATTTTTATCCCACAACACTACCAAGGGATGTTACATTGTTCTTTTCTGGTTTGCTAATTAAACAAAAAAAAACTAACAAACAATGTATACTAATTCATAGTTTTCGTTTACAAAGATATGTCAAGTTATGTAAAGAAAACTCAAACACAATAAATATTTTCAAATGTTTGATTCTTCATAGAAAAGATTAAAATAATCACAAAGTGCATTGTGAATACACTATTAAATGTATGCTCTCTTTAAGAGACAAAATCAAACATTTTTTTTAAAGGGTTTCACTGGTAAATGTATTACTCCTAAAAAGTGTTTAAGTATAAAAGATGTGAGTGAAATCTCACATCTCAACCCGTTACATAGGCGGTAAAGCTAACATAACAAAACATTTCTATCCTTAAAAAAAAAAAAAAAAAAAAAAAAAAAAAAAACTCGAATACATTTGAATTCAACAACCAAATATAAACTAACGTCTAAATTTATGATGATTTTTTTATCAAATACATCACAGAATGCCAGTTGAGCTCAGAAAGCTCCTTGCGTTCTTTCATCGTCAAAAGGATCATTATCATAGGGATCATCACCGTAACTCTCCTTCCTTCATTCATATAAGCTTTTCCCCCACTTCCGCTTCCACATCCCCCTTAGAAGAACTAGCAACCATAGGTATGTTAGATGCCAAAAAACTAGCCGTCTCATTAGTAGCTTCAATCACCTCACAGTCACTTTCATCTCTAGTCAATTTAGTTTCCTTATTGTGACCTATATCCAAATCAACCCCATCATTATGTGAACTACCTATACTACTAGGGTCACCCCCCACGTCATATCCAAGCATATTAAGAGCATCAAACGGATTTAGTGTCACGATATTCGCCCTGCTCGAACTAGCCACTTCTGAGATCTTAGTCTTACCAGCATTGGTAGTATCCGACTTCTTCGACACATCTTTGTAAAAATGTTTCTTCGGCTTAGTAGGGCTGGATTTCGGCCCTTTACCAACTTCAATGTCACAAGACGCCTTTCTCAAAGGAGCTTGAAAACCATCATTATTCATAATTGTATGCTTCTTTAAATCAGCAATTACACGTTTAGGACATAGGTTTTCATCATGGCCTAATACCATACAATCACCACACCTAGGTGGTTTTCACTCATTACTCCACATGAATAGTATGCAAAACTTCCCTATCACCCTCCCAACACAAAAACAGCAATGACCATCTTGTACTTAAGATCCCTATAACACCAACAGTCTCGGATAACAGCGGAAGCTAAACAAAGATATTACTTCATAGCACAAAGTACAAGATATAGAAAACGAACTCTAAATGAGACGTTTTTAAAATAAATTATAATTCGATTAATATAAAACATCAGAGTTTATAAAGAGGTCCCAACATGTTCAAACTACATAAGTAGTATAACATAGAAGTTTTAAAGCTTTATCGAATGATGATGAGATGCAAAGTCTTCAAATATCTGTGCGCCTTCGTGCGAGCTAATACCTTAAGGACCATAGATAAAACATGCTAAAGAGTTAACACAGTGGTTGAGTGAAATTCATAGGTTTAATGTTTAAAGTAATGGACAACAAGATTTCAGAGTTATGGTGATAATTGCAACGAATACAATAATCGTTAAAATAATAATTATTACTCTAAGCTCATGACACTCAAAACGTTAACTGATGTATCAAATTAATGATAATAGTAACAATTGCCCTAGTAGGTAATTTTCCATTTACCTAGGTATCTCAAATATAGTGTGTTTGGTTGTCTATCTAATCAACACAAATGTGATTCGTCAATCCCAATAGGCTAATTAATAATATTCGATGTTACACATAGTAATTAAGGTTCATGATGAAGGGACTTTCTGACAATAGGGGTACTTAAGCAATAATACTTTCAGATAAGCATACAGTTTTAAATACTTGTTCATAGTAAAAAGTAGCATGTATCTCCCCCAAGGAGTTTATAAAACAGTTAAGTAAAAATGAGGCTATGAACTCACCATAATAATAGGGAATAGTTAACGATGAAGTAAAATGAAACGGGAAGTTATGAGCTTTAAAAACGACCTAAAACAGAAAGGGGGGCGTCTTAGGTTTATAAATATAACGAGAACGTACGCAATAAGTTTTATAAAAGTTTTTATATACTTTAGACATAGTACTTACGTTTATAAGTTTATAAAACATTATAGTTTAGTTTTTACAAGTTTAAAAATAGTTACAAGCCCTACTTTATAAGTTATCCGGTTTTTAAGTTTTATATCGCTATTAATAGTCCGTGTATTCTATTCCGTAAATAATCATAATCTAGGTCTATTAGTTTACAAAAGGATAAACGAGTATATTTTTTCGATAGTGGGTCATACCACTTAAGCTTTATGTAAAAGAGGTTAAATGGGTTCAAATATTACTAATTTTTCAAAGTTGAATTTTTATTTATTAAGTTATCTTGACTTTGAAAATTCACTACTTCTAAATCGTAAGGAGTTATTATTTGGTTTTTACGTTCTCGAAATGGTATTTGAGTGTACTTATCAAATTTACAGGTCTCTTGGTCTTAAAATTTTCATAACATGTGTGAAATTACTAATATACTCTCAAGTGTCAAAACTGATTTTTTGATGCACAATTCAGTCGTACTAAAATGACGATATCTTAAGTTCTACAACTCTAATTGATCCCGTTCAAGCATCCACGTTCAAGCAGCCATGTTCAAGTTAAAAAGCCTACTACAACTTTCAATTGTAATGTAAAAGTTGGTTCTTAAAAAGTTTTGTGTGTTATTAGCCAATAAAGTTTGGTGTGCAGTTTTTAACATAGTTTACGGTTTTCTTTCTATTTTAATCATCGGGAGGAGTTACGGAATGAGCCACCCGGAAAATCGAAGCTAATACATATACCTACAACCCTATATTTTTACCTAAGGTTCAATACCTATTGAGTTGTCTATGCAATTCCATCTTTGGGGCTGATCAAAATTTAAGTTTTGTAACTATTATCTAAGGGTTGTTTAAGCTACTTTTTATGGTTTAAATGTGTATTACAAATTACAATGTCCAAATATTAAAAAATTATACTTATAACATAGGAAATCAGTAGCTACAAATAAAATGAATAAAAACAACAAGATAAAATCATAATCTTGCAAGAAAGATGAGGAAAATTACAAGAACACCACACTAAGAAAACCCTTGTAATCACCAACAATCTAAACCCAATCTTTAACCCACCCTATAAATCTTTTTTATTAAACCCTTGTCAACCTTGTACATTGAACTTTATAACCCAAAAAACTTGTTAACTTCCCAATAAAAACCCTAGTAATCTTCAATTTAACCCAAGAAATGATCAAATGTACCCAAGAACTTAACAAGACCACTAAAACCTTCAAAATGAGCACAAGATTTAACTAGAAAATTAGTGGATGGACTGGCGATGGAGGTATACGATGTAAGGTCAAGAGAGATGGATAAGAGGATATGATGAAGTTATCTTGTATTAATGGATGGATTTGTTGAAAATGTATATATTTATAAATACGTGAATGTCCGGATTCGAACTCGTGACCACGGGATTGCACACATTAGCGAATGAGAATTAAAGTTAATAATTAATGTTAATGATTACGATTAATTATTACACATAAAGTCCATCTAACGATCGTTAAGTATTTAACGGAAATGACTAACGACCGTTAAATGTAAAAAGGAGAGAATATATGGTGAATATCTTAAATTTGGAAAAGATTCGGGTTCCCTCTTTTCTCTTCCATTATGGCCGGCCAAGGGGGGCTATTCCTAGCCCAAAACCCTAACTTTTCCTCCAAGATATTAGTTCACTATATATACAAAGGCTAGGGTTAAGGTTTTTCATAACTTTGTGCATTGAATTAACCCTCGATCTTTCCCTCTCCTCTCTTGCTTACATTCGGCCGAACCCCACTCCAAAAGGGTGTTCTGGTTTTGTTTTTCATTAAACAAAGGCTTGTGTTAGATCTAGCAATCGCTTTGATTCGCGGTTAATTCGTGTGTACAAAACTGTGGTAGTAAGACACTATTCTTACACCAATTGGTTTGAGTTGTAAAACGGTAAGGGACAACTCTTTAAACCACTTCACATCCATTGAAGAGATCTAACCATTTGCAAGAGGTACGTTACGCATTCTTTCAGTTAATTAATTATTGTTATGATTCTAAGTCTTCCGCTGTATACTCTGTGGTGTCTATATGATTTTATTGTTTTCATATATCTTAAACTCAACAGTGGTATCACGAGCCTTGTATAACAAGTAATTAATTACTAAAACACAAAAAACAAATAAACATGATTGTGTTATTAATTGTATGTGTAGATCTAGGGTTTACAAAACCTAAACCCTAATTTTTGGGGGGCATTTTTTTTGGTGCCCTAATTAGGGTTTTGTAAACTTTAGTTTTAATTGGATTAGAAACCCTAGGTTGCATGCAATTTTATGTGTATTAAATTGCGTATCTCTGTTTAATTGCATTAATTGTTAAGTGTGATTTATATCCATGATAAACACATGCATGTTTTGTCATGGATCTGCTTTTATTGTATGTTCTTCTTGGTTAAGTGATATACACTAAATTTATGATAGATCTAAAATTGGGGAAGACCTCAATCATTATTATTTAATCAATTATGTGCTATGTGGTATGTGTTTAATTTTGACTTACGCAATCGATGAATCGATGCATGTGGCTCACCTTGTACATTACTGAAAACGGGTGAAAGTCTTAATTAAACATATGCATATTGACAGATCTAGAATTGATTATTAATAGGATTTATCAAAAGGTTTTCATGTGGCTATTTGATATGCATGACTTATTTTATGTTATGCATTCATTGTTTATATGTTTATTTTTTAAATACTTGCTTGTTTGTTATGTGTAACAAGGGTATTTTTTTAAGAAAAATAAACTGACCTAAACAATGGTGAAACATGTATTTTTAAGCATAGTAATCGTAATCGTTTAATTGATTGATTTTTTGCACAAAATAGTTAGAACGGCTCACCCATTAAGACAAACTGTGTGATGGGTACAAGGATGGTACGCATTAAATTGTGACCTTAAAGAAGAGGGTTTTTAATATGCTTCGCGCTGACCTGATTCTCCGCTCGTTTGTGCGTCTTAATGGAGCTACCAAGTATTCCTATGAATGTGCATAAAATCTTAAGGGTGAATTGACCTAAATTCTACGCGCCACTTTTGTGGTAATTATCCGAATAACTTGGGTCTTATGACTCATGCAGTAGTAGGATATAGTGGTAATTAAGGTGATTCTTTAATTGGTTATCCAGTACCTCGATTAAAGTTTGATGATGAAAAGCTTAAACATTAAAACAAGAATATAAATGTTTTAATAAAGCCTATGCTACGAAGATGAATGCATGACATCTTTGTACATATTTGATTTGACATCAAAATTATTACCCTTAATTTAAGTTGTATGTCATCCAGCGAAACGGAAACACCAGATATTACCTTTTATTTGCGTGAGAACGTGATTTAGATCATAATCAAAGGGTAAAATATCCACGTGACGTGAGAACGGGCATGGATGATTTTGCAGTTTCTTAAGTTGGACAACTTAATTGAGTTTTGTAGTGAGAACTGGCAACTCAAGGCATAAGATGGGAATAAAACATGTTTACATGGCAATTGAAATTGGCTAAATGTAAATCCCATAAATCTAGGAGTTGCAATTTGAAAATTGGAAATTGAGGTTCGACTCGTACCATTTTGAATAATTTCATTACTAGCAGATCAACTGATGTGATGAAACTATGTCAATTTGGATCCTAGTTTTCAGTGAAAATTAAATGGTTATATGATTATGAACCATGGGTATTTAATTTTCTTGAAAAGGTTAATTATCGAAAATACTAAAATTGAATTTTGTAATTCTTTGGATGTATAAATGCAACATTTAACCATAAACGTGGTTTAGTCTTTGATTAGTAAATTGATCCTATCTGCTTTCAAACAAATGTTTGATCGAGAATAAATTACCGAAAAGATAAACGAAGTCTCTTTTCCATGGGAGAAGCATGAGACTCAATCCTATTCCTTTTCATGAATGAGAAAGGTATAATAGGAACATTTGAATGGTCTAAATTCTAATATAACTCATAGCAATGAATTGCACATCTTATTTTCTACAAAGATTTCATTACCCTCATTTGGTGAATGAATCATTTTATAACAAACATGAATGTTGGTTAACTGGAAAACATGTATATGAGTTACTAAATTAGAAGCTAGATTAATTACCGCGAAAATTGGTAAAAGGCAAACTAGCATATTTTATCTAGTTGTTTTGCTTTAACCTTTAAAGGTGCTACATGCCAGTATGGGGATGGTAGACCTGTTAAGGAAGAAATTGCATACCCAAATTTTCAAGTTAATAACATTGATGGATAATCCATCATTCACATAGTAGAATACACCTTTTAGTACCTAAGCAATGATTACGTATGGGTCTTCAAAGGTGTAGAAAAGTAAAAAGCAAGCAAGTTGTTTTCACTGGTTATGCAACACTTATAATGTTGTCAGATTCAGTGGGAGCATTGGTGTTGCATTTCTGAATAAGAAGTTGTTTTATTGATTTCTAATTCAGTGGGAGCTACAAGCCTTATTTCCTGTGTAATAACCCAAATTATCTTCAAAGATAATTACTTTCCAATTGTAGGCACTTATGTTTTTAAGGAGAGTCATGTGCGTTTCCTTACTAATCAATATAGTCCTACATCTACTTGTTATATCTATGACACAAATCATATTAATCAAATAAATGAACGTGTATCGTGTTTTTTATCTGCTACATGAAGTTGTTCCATGCACAAGTGGGAGAAATCTTTATTGTGTGCAAGGTACAACACATATAAATATGATTTAAAATGGATTCTCTTGACCGCAAGATAAGAGAGTAACGTTCCAATAGGAATTATACATTTAAATGTGTATGATTGCCCCATTAAGAACATGTGTCAAGATGATAACAATGACTACTTTAAATATTTATGTCATTCAATATTTAAGAAACACTTGTAGTTACAATTTATACGTGAGAACATGAAACTAGATTGTAGCCCAAGGTAAAATATCCACGTGTCATGAGGACGAGCATGGATGATTTTGCACTTTCTTACGTTGAACATTTCATGGAATGACATAATTAATGAAGTAATCTAATACTACTTTGATTTTAAGTATTTATGTATTCGTTGAATGACTTAAATATATGTAGAAAATATTAACTTGAAATTATTAATTGAAACCCGTGGTGGTGTTCATAATTACTTTAATTTTACATGTTTATGATTTCTTTGTAAATTCACAAACATGAAGTCTTTTAATACAAGACTTACAATATAAAGTAAGACGTTAACTTGTTATGTTTTAAGACATATGAATGAAGTCAATGGTAAATCAATGACTTACTACATATAGTAGGATTATAACTGATATGTCTTTTGACTTGGTCAAGAATACTTGTATTATAATACATGCAATTGACTTGGTAATTCTATTGTACCATTAAGTTTGACTTTGTTGGTAAATAGGTAAGCCAGAGAGTAGATGGTTATCTTAAATATTGTTAGATTTTCTTACAATATTAATTCTAAGGAAATAACATAGTTTTATGGTATATTCAGTTAGAAGAATCAAAATCTATTGGCATTATTTGATTCAAGATAACTATAGTTTCTTCCAAAAGTTATCAAGGTTAGTAGATTGAATATAGATTGAATATACTCAATAAGACTCCAACCTAGAAGATTAATAAGACACCATTTTTATGGAAAGTGATGAATCACACTAAGTATTATAATGAAGTTCTGAATTTGTTAAAACTACTTGTAAAGTGAGTCGTAACAAACTAAAGTCAGGAACTGTCAATGTTTTTGTAATATCCCAAAAGAGAACAATGCATTGTTGCTCAACTTGCTAAACTATTTAAAGGTAATCTTTAAATTGTTAAAGGCAAGTGGGAGTTTTGGTTTAGATCTTGAAAGATTAAAGTTACAAAATACATAATCTTCTAAAAGGAACTAGCAAATATCATAATGAGGCTAAACATGTAAATGATAGACCTCAATATGATGGAATTGTCATTCATAGATCTGTAAGGATATCTCAGATATTTAATATGCTGAGGATTATGAGTTATAGGATCATGGTAAGCCTGTTAATCATGATGATGAATTTACCAAATGTTGAATTGTGGTAAATCAATCATAATATGAATGTTGAGATACTATCCATAAAGATAATCAATTTTAGATACTTGGTTTATCTAAATGAAGATGATTTTCTTCAAAGGATGAAAACCCTAGTGGTTTAAATCTTTGTGTAGAAATCATATGGACAATATTGTACACGTATTTAATGTATGTCTAGTGATAATATATTAATCATACTTAAGCAATTAACTATGATTGAATATTCTTTCCTAGATACATTAAATAGAAGTATAAAGATTATAATTGTCATACTTAGTTTCATTGATATGAAATTTTGGCAATAAATATCAAAACTCTTTGTTCTGGGATTACTTTTGCGAGGACGATAAGTAATGCAAAGGAGTTTTTATGAATTCAAATAATCTTTAAATATGTACAGACTGCAAGAATCCATGAATGGATATATGCGTGCATCTAAGAGATGATTCTTATGTTTAATATTAAATCAATGTTTGATTTAATAATTAAAATAAGATAGCTCATAAGTATTCCTGAAAGCTAGTGGGAGTATTATTTTTATTTTCTTAAATCTTATATGTTGTATGGGCAACTACTGTCCACTTAAATTAAGTTTTAGTTGGGAATGAAACTCCGTTTGTAAGATTTGGAAATAAGACATACAATCTTGGAATATATGTTTATTACTATAAACATACGCGGTAAATAAATGAGTCTAATAGAACATGATGGATATATAATGAGATCTTAAAGTCTAACTTGAAGATTCATCATGTACATCATGTTGTAAGATTGTTGTGTCATGCTTGATTACAAGATGATTTGACAACATTGAAAGTTGTTTGTGTAATAAATATTTTAAAAGGAATATGTTTGGATTTAGAATCATATTCCACAGTATGAAGATGCTCCTAGATTCTATGGATGAAAATATGGCAATTGTTTCATAATTGTCATTGCCGACAAACTTGAGTTTTGGTAGGCACCAACATTACACTATAACTGTTCAAAATTTACGGATGTTTAAAGAGCATATTGTTGTACACAATGATGCTAGTATAACTGAGATGACACTCAATACTAGTCACGGTATCCTTGATGATGACCATGTTGACTAGTTATGCCCAACTAAGAGCATAGTTGCATTACACATTAAAGAGTAAAGAATACTTTAAACTTTAAGTTTTGGAAGATGATTGTCATAAAAGGGTGGTTCAGGTTATCACGCACCTTATGGAATGATATGACAATATCAAGATATGTGTAAACACATAAAAGAAGTATGCCCTGTCAACAGGTTATCACGCACCTTATGGAATGATATGACAATAAGTATTTTCAAAATTCCAACAGATCAAAGTTAGTTGAAATTATGCACTGTCAACAAGTATGATTATCATGATTTGAGGCAAAATTCATTAACTAAAAATTATCATGCATTGATTTATTTAGTATTTGGATAAAGGATATTGTAAACATTATTATTCAAATGAAATAAAGTATTTTGTTATGTTGTAAGATATTAGATTTCACATACACATCAAACCATGACACAATGTAGGCGTACAAGAGGTTTTAGAGAGAGAAAGTTAGAGGTTTGGGAACTTTAGTGAGAGAAAGAAAAATCTTATTATGAGCTCCAACTCTCTACCTTGGAAGGTAGAGAGTATTTATAGTCTTACAATAAAACGCCACACAACGGGATGTGGATCAGGCATACAGTGGGTAAAGACCCGTCCGTCCTCCACGGTGTTACTTAACTAAATACTACTTAGCTTAAAATAACTACGACTACGAGCTTTCTAACGATTACATATACTTGAGGTGACCTGACTCTTTAATACCTGGAATTTCTAATTCCTAACAATCTCCCCCTAAGGGAGGTCACCTCAAACATATACTAAAATTACATTGAATACAAACAGATATTACATTAACAATTGTTCTTGCATTCTTGATGTAGTACTTTGCTCCGAAGCTCGTAGTCATTGATTCCTCTCATTGCATGTTTGGTTAATCCAAGTGGAGGTCTTTTGCTGATCCACGTGATAATAATTTTGAGCCAGCTTTTGAGATTATCAGCTAACAAAAATCTCTGAGACATCCATTGTGGTGTTGGTATTATGTGATGTTGTGACCTTCGGACCGACATGCTCACATTCTGGATCATGATATCTTCTCATCAGAGTAGCGGAAGCTTTCGTTGATTCATGATATTGGCAGCAGCGTAGCAGAAGCATGGGGTGAAAATATCAGAGTCATTGATGCACTTATCATGATTTCTTGAGAAATGAATGTATTGTGTGAGCATGCGGCTATGGATTGACCGCTTCATTCTGATCAGCTGCAAACGTTGGGAGTACCTGCATACAACAGTTAGCAATAAAACGCACGAAAGTGTCTTTGATCACTTTCGTTGAATTGAGGTACACGGCCCACGGTTCCCCGTTGATCAGTACAAGTACTGCCTGTGATCAGGTATAATTCCGAAGAATTTCCTTGACAGGGTTTCGCAGCTGCTCTAGCTGTTCTCAAACCGGAACGTCTCAAAGAAGACAACACGGAGTGAGTGAACCAGCGAATAGAGATTCACTGATTGATGAAAAGATATTTGAAAAACAATCGTGTATCGCACAATAGAAATTGTTTTTGCAATACAACGAAGGTTTTAATGAAAATCAATTATCAATCGTAAACACCTTTTTGATTTGAAATATTCGTACACGGTCGATGTGCTAAAGAAAAGAGTTTTTAAGCACAATGACCGGTTTTTCAAAGGTATCCGTCAATCCATAACCTGAACCAGGATTGATTCAAAAGATTGAATCGCCCCATCGTTTCTGTTCAGTTGTCACATGGTTGATCTATTTGAAAGATCTCACATGCCACCCACCAGGAGCTTGTTTGATGTTGGCTCTAGAAGGCTTTCCATCTTCATTGTGAATATGTTTGCATATCACTCAGATGTTCTGGCAATACCACAAGGATAATGCGTAGGACTCAAGATATAATCTCTCTTTCCACATTGTGTGAAAAAGAGAGTCTTCATTGAAAGTGTCCTAATGAGATTTATAGATGATCTCGTGGCTTTAGACTCAATTTGTGCATATTTGGATCCTGTATCGGAGACTAGGGAGAGGGTCTCCTTCTTCAATATCAACAATCTCTAAGAGAAAGTTGATAGATAATGTAGGTTCCATGTGAGAATGAAACAAGCCCTTTTAAGAGGAACTTGAGTGGTTTGGGAAGTTGTAGTGCAGAGCGTCACTGGGTCCATGACGTCTTGTCTTCAATACCGATGTTACCATCAGTAGCATATGAATTGTACCCGGTTTCTGCCCTATGGTTGAATAAATGGAGGGCTATTTCTTTTCACCCTTTTCTCATTCAATTCTTTTTCATTCTTCAACCCCTTCAGTGCTTACCGACACTTCATAGCTAGAACCTTGTTGGGTTTGTTCCAGTACTAGCTCTGTCTCAGTCCGCACTCTTCCCATATCTCATTTTTCTTCCTTTTATCATCATACCTAAGGACTTCTACACTAACTAGTGGATTGTCCCTGGGTAGATCCCTCCGGTTCTGGCGGATCATGGGAACAAATACCTAACCTTATCATCCTTATATCACCGTACATAAAGTAAATTAGGTCGGTCTATTTGGTATTGTTCATATGCCATTTGAACCAATTGAAAACCATTTGAAAATCAATCCAGATACTTGTGATATATTATCAAAGCATTTTGTACCTGAATTGTTTTTGATATTTTTAGAGCAAGTGCTCCCCCTCAACATGTGCATCAAATGTTTGAAATCGTTTTGCACACGGAGGCAAGAGAAAGAATTAACTTCTTTGATTTTCTAAAAGATATCAACATCACTTCCCTGATCAAAACAAGTAGATAAAGCATGTTAGGGAAGGATGAGGTTTTCATAAGCTTGCTCCCCCTCAATATGTGCATAGATATTTGAAAATGTTTTGCACATATTAGGAAAAGACTGCACATTGAGATAAGTTGATCACGTTTTAAATATTTGTGGTTTAAGATAGATGTTCCCCCTCAACATGTGCATAGAAAATTTGAAATCGTTTGGCACATGTGGGAAGGAGAGCTTGTACATCCTTAAAAACCATTTACCGAATTATCAGGTTAAATCCAATTTAAATCACAAATTCTCCCCCGATCACAATTATCAAATCCTTTGAGATTTGTGATCTCTTGTAGATTTACATTGATTTTGAAAGCTTTTAAGGAGAATTGTGACTTGATTATGAAAGTGTTTTAACTGATAAGGATCGGATTGTAAGACTTTAAACTCCATAGAATTAAACATGCATGAATATCTTTTGAAAACAATTGAATGACAAATATCCTTTTAATTTAATTGAAATAATTCTCCCCCTCAATAAATGACAAAGGTTATTGATTGAGAGATAGATATTTTGACAAATAAGTCCAGATGAGTATCAAAAATAGAGTACTAGTTATTTTTCAAAGCAGTTAGTTTTCAGCAGATAAATGTTTATAGAATCAGAGCATGGAATTTTGAAAACATGATAAAGTGTGGCTCTGTTCTTTCTTTAAAAAGCGGGTTACTGCCTGAGAAGACAATAAGCCATATTTTCTCTTTCTCTCAATTTTTTTTTTTTTTTTTTTTTTTTTTTTTTTTTTTTTTTTTTTGTTTTTTGTTATAAATTCGAACAATATCTAAAGACCCGTATCATTCTTTGAATGACAACATCAAGACCGTAGATATAATCGAATCGAGAAAAACATGACAAAATGACAATATTTTTTGAGGGTTTTTCGAATTTTTCAAATTTTTATGGATTTTGAAAGTTTTATATTTTTCTATTTGATTTTTGAAGGTTTTATAATTTTGTATTTTGTTTTTCGAATAGATATTTACAAGAGATAGATGAAGGAAACCTTTTACTCCTCGTCTTCCTCCTGAAGACGTTTGAGTGTTTCTGGTTGAAGGCTTTTCAAGCCAAGTCGTGGAAGAATAAACTCAAAACGTTCTCTTGGAAGAGCTTTGGTGAAGATGTCTGCTAACTGGTATTCAGACCTCACAAAATAGAGTTCCACCACACCTTTTTCCACTTGTTCCCTGATGAAATGATGTCGAATGTCGATATGCTTAGCTCTTGAGTGTTGAACGTTATTGTATGAAAGAGCAATAGCACTTTTATTATCACAGTACATAGGGATTTTGTTGAATACAAAGCCATAGTCAGTTAATTGAGATCTCATCCAAAGGATTTGAGCACAACAAGATGACATGGCTATGTATTCTGCCTCTGTAGAGGAAATAGAAGTACTCATTTGCTTATTTGAAGACCAGCTCACAAGCTTATCACCCAAAAACTGAGCACCTCCAGACGTACTTCGACGAGTATCTTGACATCCTGCATGATCAACATCTGCATAGGCTGTTAGTGACATACCGGTGTCCTTCGGGTACCAAAGTCCCATATTGATGGTTCCTTGGAGATACCGAAAGACCCGTTTAACCGCTTCAAGGTGCTTTTTAGTAGGCTTAGCCTGGTATCTAGCACACATGCAAACAGCGAACAAGATGTCTGGTCTACTAGCTGTGAGGTACATCAGGGATCCAATCATACTACGATATTTTGTTTGGTCTACCATGATCCCTGAGTGGTCCTCATCTAGTTTAGTTCGTTCAATCATGGGAGTGTCAACAGGGTCACTTGAATCAAATCCAAATTTCTTTAAAATCTCATTTGCATATTTAGATTGATTTATGAAGATGCCTCCGGGACTTTGTGAAATTTGTAGTCCTAAGAAAAATGACATTTGTCCCATCATTGACATTTGAAATTTTGAACCCATTTCATTTGAAAAACGGTCACACTCATTGGGGTCAGTCGAGGCAAAGATGATATCATCAACATAAATTTGAACATGAATTAAATGTTTGCCTGACTTCCTGGTGAACAATGTTGGATCAATTGCTCCTTTGCTAAATCCGGTAGATAGAAGAAACTTTGATAGCGTATCATACCATGCCCTTGGAGCTTGCTTTAAACCGTAAAGAGCCTTCTTCAAACGATAAACATGAGTAGGATGCTCTTGATTCACAAATCCTTCCGGTTGGCTAACATAGACGACTTCTTTAAGATCTCCGTTCAGAAATGGCGTCTTTACATCCATCTGATAGACTACCATGTTCTTACTAGCAGCATTAGCCAAAAAGATTATGATTGCCTCGATTCGAGCAACATGAGCAAAAGATTCTTCAAAGTCAATACCCTCCTCTTGACGGTATCCTTTAGCAACTAATCGAGTCTTGTTCTTCAACACATCACCATGCTCATCAAGTTTCACTTTGAAGATCCATTTTAGAGCAATGATCATAGCACAATATGGAGCAGGTACTAACTCCCATACATCAAGTCGATCAAACTCATGAATTTCTTCTTGCATGGCATTGAACCAGCTATCTTCATTCATGGCGGTTTTAACATCTTTTGGTTCGATCTTAGAGAGTACAGAGTTGAAGAAGCACCATAAGGCATCGGTTGCAAGTTGTTTCCGTGTGGATACTGGACGAGAGGGATTTCCAATGATGTTGTCTAAGGGATGATTGTGAGTCCATTTTCTAAGGTGTTCATGTGGCAGTTGTTGAGGGACTGAGGTAGCAGAGTCGATGTCTCCTGAAGAAGATGGTTCTGATGATGATTCAGGAGCAAATATGTTTTCAAATGGAGCATCTTCAGGAGTAGCAAAGGGATTAACTTCATCATTGATGCCAGAATCAGTTCCATGATGTACATTCGAAGATTGATGATTTGTTGATGAGACTGAGTTATCAGCAGCAGGTGCTTCTTGACTTAATGATATTGTGACTGAAGGATTGACTTCATTCTCAGGGATATGAGCAGCCTCTGTTGTGGGAATTGACAGTTCAATAGCACTTGGCTCATAGAGTTCATCAAACATCGGATCAAACAATTTCTTCAAATCATCTTCAGTTGGAGGTACATATGGAATAGCTGGAGAGGAATTTGGTACAAGGGATGAACCAATGGGACTGTTTTGAAGTGCGGGTCCAGAACTGGATTCTCCAGGAACCATTTGACCGGTCAGCTCATCAAACATGATGTGAATTGTTTCCATGATATTTCGGGTTCTCTTGTTGTAGATTCGGTATCCTTTTCTGTTTGGTGCATAACCTACAAATACTCCAATGTCTGCTTTAGCTCTAAGTTTGCCTAAATCTTGGCCCTAGTAAGTTGGATAACACAATGGACCGAACACACGAAGGAATGAAAGATTAGGTTTTCTGTTGTGGACAAGTTCATATGGAGTTTTTCCATGAGCAGTGTGAATCAGGGATCGATTTTGGGTGTAGCATGCAGTGGCGATGGCTTCACCCCAGAGAAACATTGGAACTTTTGAGTAAATCAGCATTGTCCTTGCGGCTTCCACAAGAGTTCGATTTCGTCTTTCAACTACACCGTTCTGTTGAGGAGTTCGAGGAACACTTCTTTGATGACTGATTCCAATACTTTCATAAAACTCACTAAGTTGTTTGTTAACAAACTCAGTTCCATTGTCTGTTCGGATGATTCTGACTGTTTTGTTAAGACGAACCTGCAGCTGTTTGATGAGTTTGATGATGATATCTGGAGTTTCATCCTTTGTCTTTAAGAACTTTACCCAGGTGAATCTAGAGAAATCATCAACCACAACTAACACATATTTCTTCCCAAAGATATTCTGCACTCTCATGGGTCCACATAAGTCCATGTGAATTGTATGAAGAACTTCTGTGACAAAGTTAGTAGGTTTGGGTTTATGGGCATACTTCTTGCTTTTTCCCAATTGGCATGCTGAACAAAGATGATCCTTTTCATACTTAAGTCTAGGTAAACCTACAACTAAGTCCTTTCTGGAGAGATCATTGATGGTGCCGAAGTTCAAGTGATTGAGACGACGATGCCATAACCATGACTTTGTTTTTGAAGCCTTTGACAACAAGCAAATTGGAGAAGACTTCATCATATCTTCGATAGAGATGGTATATAGATTTGAACCACGTGAACCTCTCAAAAGTTCCTTACCATCAAGTTCTCTAACGAAACAAGTATGTTTTCTGAAGGCTACTTCTAGATCAGAATCGCAGAATTGACCAACAGAGAACAGGTTATGACCAAGACCTTCTACATAATATACTCTGGAGATAACACTTTTACCAACAACATAATCTCCATAACCAATAATTGCACCGAAATGATCATTCCCGAATCTAACTGTCCCGATGAATTTGCTCACGAAGTTCATGAGCCGCGACCGGTCGCCAGTCATATGCTTGGAACAGCCTGAGTCCAGGTACCACAGAACGATTTGAATGATCTGCAGTTGAATACAGACAAGAATGGATAACTGGATAATTGGGATCCCCATGCAAGAATGGGTTCCATTTGGTTAGTAACAATGGTTGGAACACCCACATCAGAACTAGAAGCATTCATATTAGAAATTGAATCAATGGAGTTATTATGAATAGATGCAGTACTAGTGTCCGTATTTGCCCTATTTAAAGTATGTTCACTTCTTAAGGGAATAGTTCTACCAGTAGGCATCCATTTTCTAGTGGGCATTTTCTGATTAACCTTATGGCCAAAAGGTATCCATTGATAACCTATCTTACAAAATGTTCTTCCTGTGGGCTTCCACTGTTTTCTAACTTTCTTTCGCCTTTGCCTTTTTGCCTTCTTAGCATGATATTTTGCATTAACAGTGTTAATTGGGGATTTGACAGCATTAGACAAGACATTCACACCACATTCATGATTAGAAACAGAATTCAAGCAGACATCATTACAAGGTTTGCAAATAGTATCAGAATTCGAATTAATTACAGTACGCCTAAGGCTAATACTAGAATCAACACGATTCGTTTTGTTCGGCTCAAACTTAAAGTTCCTAGGTTGGTCTTCTACTCTCTTCCAATGCACATTCTTAGCTTGCGAAGTCCTGTCATTCCTTGTATTGTCTTGAGACTTTGACCTGCTCGCTTTAATGTCACTGATTACTCCTGTAGAGGGAATGGGAACATTAGTTGGTTTTGCTACTCTTTGCTTCTCCTGTTTAGATGTGCTGGGATCTGAACTACATGTAGACATACTAAGGTTCACTTTCTTAACACTAGAAGTACTGAAATTTGTACTTCTAGAAGGCACACTAGAGTTCACTTTCTTAGCATTAACAGATCGGGAATCTGAACTGCTTGAAGGCACACTAAGGTTCACATTCAAAACATCGGGTATCGAATGAATATCATACTTAGCACTAGGCATAGAGTACGGAATCAAATGATCAACTCTCTCACCTAAGGACTTAGGGCATATTGTGATTAAGCATTCTAGAATTTATTGAGATCGTTTGGCATATAAGCATGCATGCCCAATTGCATTGTCAAGTGGTTTCTCTAACTTATCCTCTTCAACAATCTCACGGAGACATTCTAGACAATCCTTAAGGTATGAGAAATATGTTTGAATTGCAAGTTTGTTATTCCTTAGATGAGGAGGAACATATTTTACAGACAAAGCATATTTATTACAAACATTTACCTTTGATCCACCATTCTCCCCATTGGTCATTGGCATTTTCCCTTTTACCTGGCTCTTCAGATTCTCAATTTCCTTTTGCAATGAATCAATTTGTTCGGTATTTTTGTTACGAGTGACCTTTATTGATTCAAATAACTCATTGAAATGACGTTTAATCTTTTCATTTTCTTCAAGAAATTTTTCGTTTTCCTTTTGTAATGCATTTACTAAGTTTTGAAGATGAAACGTTTGAGAATTCTGAGAATCTAAAGGAGGAGGCATTTGGGAACCAGTCACATTGTTATTTTGACCATTTAATTGAGATATTTGGGTTTTCAACTTTCTGATCGTGTTACAATGAGCTTGAATTTGTTCATCCCGTTTGTTAATTTGAAAAACTGCATCAAACTCTGGAGCATCTGAGGATGTCTTGATATTTGAAGTTTTGACATTTATTTAAGATGTTGATATTTTAGTTGTAAATTAAAATGCTCAACCTCTAGTTTAGAGAAATGTTTAACCAAATTCTCGTGATCATCCAGTTCAATTTTCTCATTTAGTTTAGAATTAGTCTTTTCATGCTCAATGACACGATCATGGGAGACTTTCAGGGCAACAGATAATTCATGAAATTGAGAAGCATTAATGGAACAATTTGTAGCAGTGAAAAACACATCTTGAGCAACACATTCAGTAATAAGAGTCTCATTCAATGTATGCAGGTTCTTCCTCTCAATCTCATTATATTTTAGTGCACGCTCATAGTCACTAACCTCAACTATCATTGCATCAAATTCCTTTTCCATTTCTTTAATGTCTAAATTCATTCCCTTTTTAAGACTTTCAAAATGATCTTTTAGTCGTTTAAAGAAAGGCACGACTTTAGTTAAATAACATTCTTTCGTTTGCTCAAAACCCCTTTCCCCTTCAGTTATACCAGTGGGAGTGATCCTTTTCTTAAAAGTTTTCTCAAAATCAACAAATAGTTGAAAAATAACATATTGACTGATTAAGGTCTTGCTTTTAGTGGAAATAGTCCTAGGTACTAAATGCATTGGTGTATTTGGAGGATACACAGTCGCTGAAGGCATTTTCCTAAAGGGAGGGTTCGTTACAACAAGATTTTCTGCTTTTTGCTTATCTAAATCCGTTTTCCAGAACACTTGTTCGGGTGTTAACAACGTCTAAGGCTTAAACATGTTCAAAGAAATCCAATTCTCCTTCTTGTCATCATGGGGTGTGATCTTTATTTTCTTCTCTTTACATTTAGGATCATCTAATTTCTTGTTCATCTTTTCCCTAGTGACTTCATCTGATTTCTTATCTTCCTCAGTGCACTCAACGCAACTAGATTTCTGTCTAGGTTTAAGGATTTCATTGCCATCATAAAGAACCTTATGAGCATTTCTAGCCTTTTTTAATGACCTTTGGATTTGGTTCCTCAACAAGGGTAATGCTATGCTTATCGCTTAAGACTCTATGCTTAGTGATTAAGTGAGCAGTCTGAATGGTATTTCCTTGTACGTACAACTTATTTTCAAGCTTGTTTTTCAAGGTTTTTAGATTAGAAAAATCATTCAAAAGTTTTGATTCCTTAGCACTGAATTCTTGATTAAGCATTTTAACATTTTCTTGAAGTTCTTGTTTTTGCTTAGCAGTTTTAGAAAGCTTTTCTTGTAAGGAGTTTAACTCTTGTTTTAATACTTCTTCTCTAAACCTACTTTTTCTAATAGTTGTACGCATTTGGTCATCCATTTCCTGCTCACGGGTGGTCAACTGAAATTTTGCACGTTGTTCATAAATAGCAACACGTTCTTTATAGGCATTCAGTTCAGAGATGACAGAATCATCAGGGGCACATGTAGTGAATTCATCAAAAACATAATCATTATTGACTGCAGAAGATGCATCACTTGGTACAATCTCACTTTCACTTTGTATCACATAGTGATCATATGAGACAACATTGATATTACCCATATTTTCAATATCTGATTCAATAAACACAGTTGATTGTACTTCGTTATGTATCTTTTGCTCATCAACTTCATCGTATAATTTTAATACCTCAGAAATGATTTTGTCTTTGGATGGACCAGCTTGTGGTGATGGAGAGACTTTAGGAGAGACCATTGGAGAAATGCTAGCCATGAAGATGGTTTGTGCAGTGGGTTCTTCATCAACATCAGAGTCGTATGCATCACAATCAGCTACTTGAAAGGCATTCTGATGATTATGGCCTATCTCCTGAATTGGTTGCTCATCCACATCTGCATCATATGTCTTAGCATTTCCCTCAGCCAAGAACAACAACTCCTCTTCATCCAAAGCTGCACCATTATCCTGAGCTTGCACAAGCAACATCTTATCCCTGAAATACTCGACATTCTGAGGGTGTTTTGGTGATGTGCAGTTCCTTGCAATGTGTCCTTCACCTCCACAATTGTAACATTTGATTGGCTTTGCTTGACCCTGATTTCCGTTCCTTCCTCTATTCTGATTTGCAGCATAACCTCTACCAGCTCCACCTCTTGCTTGTTCGTACTGTCGTTCTTGAACTGGCTGCACCATAACCTTCCCATCTCTGACAGTGGCTTGATTATGTGGATTGGAAGCAGTTCTGAGATTGTTGTTGGTGTATGGAAGAGAGTTCATGTTTTGACTAATCAGAAGAGCTAGTTGATTAATGAAGTTTCCCACGTGTGCATCAACATCAGCTTGTTTGAACATAAGATCAGGAATGAGTTTGTGATTACCATTACCCATGGGTATGACTTGTGAGGCTTTGGTTGTGATTCCGATGTTTGAGTAGAAGGCAGTTGAATCATTTGAAGAGCTTGTCTCTCCCTGGTTGGTTTTGAACTGATTAAGAATCCTTTTTTCAAACATAGCATGTCTCTCATTCTGAAGGAGGAAGGCATAGAGTTGCTCATAGTTTGTATTCTTCAATCCTTTGGTTAGCTTTACAGAGGTGACAAACTTGTGCCATTCGGGATTCATGTTGTTCACAAACTTTGAGTTCAGCTGAATGTTTGGCATAGTCATTCTGATGTTCCTCATATCATTAACAAGCTTGTGGAATCTCACATAGTACTCATAAACACTCTCATCTGGTTTCATTTTGAAGTGTTCAAATTCATCATAGAGTTGTGATTCTCTGTCTTCCATAGTTAATTCAGAACCTGAGAGAAGCATCTTGACATTATCCCACACTGCCTTTGCTTCGGTTTTGTGATTGATCAGCTTGTAGATATCTTTTGGAAGACCTTGAAGTACGATGTTAGAAGCCCTGATATCAGCATCGAATCTCTTTTTCTCCTTATCATCGAGCTCATCATATGTCTTTGGTCTGTCAATTCCATAGATCATTGTTCCATCTTCAGCTGTATCAATTAAGTCTCTAGTAGTCTCAACCCGATATGGTCCTTCATCAATGGATTTGAGAATGTTGACTCCATTTTCCTTTCCAAGACAGTACAATCTGATTCGTTGAGCCCAAGAGTCATAGTCAGTTCTGTCAAGCATGGGTGGACGAGTATCTGAACCAGCTACTTGAACATCCTCGGCAACAGTGGAGATGATTGTAGGAACGTTGGTAGACATGATGACAAATTAAACGGGATTTTATAACTCTATGATTAAACCGGTAAATAGATTCTTTCACGGGATTTTACTAAATCAAGAGAAAACCGTATTCAGAGGATATCACCCAAGTCGCTAGGAAACCTTAAACCAAGTCGCTAAGTGCCAAGTCGCTATATAACAACTCGCTACAATCCAAGTCGCTAGCAAAATTTTGACAGCAATTCGCTAAGCACCAAGTCGCTAATTTGTCAAGTCGCTAAATAGCAACTCGCTAGGTACCAACTCGCTAACACCAAGTCGCTAACAATATAAAGTACATGTCGCTAACTTACACCAAGTCGCTACATGTAGTGGAGAATCCACTACGTGTACTTTTTGTCGGCTTGTCTCAATAGACAAGTCGCTAGGACCAAATCGCTACCAAATACCACTCCAACTCGCTAAATTTTTACGAAGCAAGTCGCTATGATGAATATCACACCAAGAGCCAAGTCGCTAACTAGAAAATCACAAAAACACCACCTTTCAATCCAAAAACAACTCAACCACGATGATTCAAGCCTTCAAAATCAAAACCTAAACACTTGTGATGATTCTAAACACAAAAGTTCTATCAAAATCCAAACTTTAATACTAGAAATCACCCAAATGATGCAAAAACCACTAAACTTTTTCAAACTCAAAAACCACCTAAAAACCACTAGAAATCCAAAGATATGTGAGAGATGATCTAACCATGGCTCTTGATACCAATTGTAAGATATTGGATTTCACATACACATCAAACCATGACACAATGTAGGCGTACAAGAAGTTTTAGAGAGAGAAAGTTAGAGGTTTGGGAACTTTAGTGAGAGAAAGAAAAATCTTATTATGAGCTCCAACTCTCTACCTTGGAAGGTAGAGAGTATTTATAGTCTTACAATAAAACGCCACACAACGGGCTGTGGATCAGGCATATATTGGGTATTGACCCGTCCGTCCTCCACGGTGTTACTTAACTAAATACTACTTAGCTTAAAATAACTACGACTACGAGCTTTCTAACGATTACATATACTTGAGGTGACCGACTCTTTAATACCTGGAATTTCTAATTCCTAACATATGTTTATTATTCATTTATTATAATGTTATCCTATATTTGCATGTTTAAATCATTGAATAACTTAAGTTATTCTAAATAGTACGTTGTAGATCAATAACATGGGAATGATATTGAATTAAGACAAATCTGAGTATTAGTTAGAATATACTTGAAATTATATTGATGCGTAGCATGACTAATTTCAGATGATATTCAATGGATTGAGTATAGGACTTATCCCACCCACATGATGGTACTTTATGGATCCTAGTCATTAAGTACATCATGAATATTTATCCTCTGACTTGAGATACTAGAGATATGTCATGGATGTAGTGCATTTTTGTGAAGCAATCTAACGCTATACGTAACTGGTAGTTATAAGGGTTGTTTTCAGAAGTGTTGCGAAATTTATGAATCCTGCTCGTAGTCAAAACATGATTTGTTTCCTTCAAATTTATTTTGAAGTATAATACTGTTGGGCCCCTCGTAGGGTTGTCAAGATGTTTGCATGGCCATGCCCAAGGTCTTCTGGAATATGTTCAGAAGAATTGGTAATCTTGATCAATCATATAAAGCGAGAAACAGAATAGTTAATTAACAAATAATTGAGATCCATATTCTTATTAACATGGTATTAGAAAAAAAGGATGAATATGATGATGAATCATCGAAACTTGGTTTTTCTCCAGAAATCCATACACTAGTTGTACCGGGGGCATTGGCGTGTTGCTAGACGCTAACTAATGTCATTACACGTTTTGTAAACATATCCAAGTGGGAGCTGTTGGAAATGTATATATTTATAAATACGTGAATGTCCGGATTCGAACTCGTGACCACAGGATTGCACACATTAGAGAATGAGAATTAAAGTTAATAATTAATGTTAATGATTACGATTAATTATTACATATAAAGTCCGTCTAACGATCGTTAAGTATTTAACGGAAATGACTAACGACCGTTAAATGTAAAAAGGAGAGAATATATGGTGAATATCTTAAATTTGGAAAAGATTCGGGTTCCCTCTTTTCTCTTCCGTTATGGCCGGCCAAGGGTGGCTATTCCTAGCCCAAAACCCTAACTTTTCCTCTAAGATATTAGTTCACTATATATACAAAGGCTAGGGTTAAAGTTTTTCATAACTTTATGCATTGAATTAACCCTCGATCTTTCCCTCTCCTCTCTTGCTTACATTCGGCCGAACCCCACTCCAAAAGGGTGTTTTGGTTTTGTTTTTCATTAAACAAAGGCTTGTGTTAGATCTAGCAATCGCTTTGATTCACGGTTAATTCGTGTGTACAAAACTGTGGTAGTAAGACACTATTCTTACACCAATTGGTTTGAGTTGTAAAACGGTAAGGGACAACTCTTTAAACCACTTTACATCCATTGAAGAGATCTAACCATTTGCAAGAGGTACGTTACGCATTCTTTCAGTTAATTAATTATTGTTATGATTTTAAGTCTTCCGTTGTGTACTCTGTGGTGTCTATATGATTTTATTGTTTTCATATATCTTAAACTCAACAGGATTTGTGATGGAGGTATATGGTGTACGGTCACGAGAGATGGATGAGAGGATATGATGAAGTTATCTTGTATCAAAATGAAGAGATAAGTGTGTAAGTTTGAGTTAGTGGATACATGCATTGAAAGTGGAGTACACATGTCTACCAAAGTGTAATATCTTGCCAACACTACACCACATGGACATGTGTCCATGTGGTTCCGTTTTCATAGAGAAGGGGGGATTAGTGGGCTTGGTTTGGTATAAAACTTGAGCTACGATGTGTAGTTTGATCCTGGTAATTACAAACATAAAGCTTTTAAGATGCGAAACGTAAAACCGGATAGTAATGAAATATAAAACTTATAAAAATATTAAAACTTATCAACATAACCTATTTTAGTATATTAAGTAAGTCATGAGTTTAACAGAGTGTTTAAACATCGTTAAAACTGAAAGCGTAAACCGTAAAGGCGTAAAACATAAAAGGTACAAGGTTTACGTAAAAATGAAAAAAGTGAAATATTACATGTAAAATATGAACATAATAAAATAAAATGCATAAAACACTTAGACTGAACATAGTCTAGGGTTGATTACGAGTTAATCGTACGTGAGTGAACTTTCTTGATTTTAGGTAAAAGTAAGTTTACTTAAAATTAAAAGAATAATAAGTAAAATTATGTAATTAAATTATGACCTGTAAAGTACAAGTTGCTAAAATCTGATCGGCCTTAATGTCAATCAAGGCATGAGCATAATCTAAACGACCCCACAATTGCATGCACATAGCACTTGCATATGCATAAAGCATGATAAGAGTACCTAGATTAGTAACCATGGAACTCAAACCATCTTCAATAAATGCAACAATAGGTATATCATGAAGTTTAACCCTGATAGAAGTAGAACACAAATCCTCTTTTACCAATCTTGTCATACGAGATCACTTCTTCTAAATAATAGAAATTGAGCGAATAAACTAAGGTCCATTCTCAAAACACCATTCAATCCATCAACTAATGAAAATTTAAAGAAAAACAGCTCCTTTGAGTTCATCATAACACGAACTAAACCATACTTCTTTCATGCATTATTCACGTAGTTCTCCACAATGGGATATGTAACTCTCTTACCAATAAAATACCCGAATAAACTATTTTCAAACCTAGAATTAGCATCCAATACTGAAGAAAAAGGAATCTGTACCTCTGCCTTTTCATTAAGAGGTTTAACCGTATCAAGCGTGCAAAAATAAGCCTTTCGAGCAGTAGTACTAGCACCAACCATACTTGTAAACGAAGCCGGGGCAACAAGAAACGGCTCTTATACCCCTCTTACAGCCTTATAAACCTCAAAAGGTACCACTTTAGGCATATCAGATTTCAACGCCTTATTCCCAGTCACCAAATTGGTTTGATCCGTAAGCGAGACACAATCATACGTGCGCTTTAGTGTGCTCGCACTAGTAAGGTTTTTAGCATTGTCACTTTCACCCAGACTTGAGACAATATCAATATTAGGTTTTAGTGGTAACCAATCCTCATCCACAAACATAAGTTTTCCACTCAATAATTTATTTTCAAATTCATTAATTTTTTTCAACAAGGTCGTCGTTACCTACAACTTCCAAAGCCCTTAAACTTGTTACCATTCCATTGTTCGTCCCACCTTTTTTATCCCCCCCCTCTCTCTCTCTCTCTTAACCCCAATCAAGAACATATATAATTCAGTAGACCCACAAAACTTGTGTATAAATCTCACACCAGACCAGAATCCAGATCAACATCCAAGTAGTAATCGCTGTTGTACAAAACCCAACATTAGGGTTTGAAAACCACTCGTACAGAAGTAAATAAACCCAAAATTGATGAAGATACAATTTATGAGTGTAGATTATGGTTTTAATTGTGAAAAGTAATAAGTAATAATTATGGAGTATGCAGAACAGTAAATCAAACGTAAACACAACCAGAAAATTTCAAACCCTAAGATCGTTAGTAAACCCTAATCAAACAGTTTTAACCAACGATTAAATTTGATAATACCAGGGAATAACAAAAACTAGAGGCAAGAATAATCGGATTGGGAAGAGTAAATATCCAAAAAAAAATTAAGATTAATGAAGAAAAAACGAATGGAAGAGACCAGTTTAGGTTTTTCGTTTTTTTTTTGTCGCCAACTAGAAAGAGAAAACTATGATTTATTAGTAATTTCACTAGAGAGTTTTTGGAAATTGAAACCTATGAGTCAAACAAAAGTTAGAGTTTGTAAGTAAACTTAAACTTCCATGATTATAATAATGGACTAATGCTAATTCATTTAAAGGAAGTAAATGATTCAATGATAGAAAAATGTAATTTACGTGAATATTTACTCTTGACAAACATTCTTTGGTATAGGTATGAGTATCGGATTAAGATCCTCTCAAGTTGTGTTATACAACTTGAGTTAAGCTGTGTAATTATGAGTCATTTGATTTGATCCAATGGCTGAAATCAAAAGAACCTCTTTTGATTTAAACCATTAGATCAAATCCAATGGCTTATGATAACATAACTTGACTCAAGGTTTATATACAATTTGAGAGGATCTTAGTCTATGAGTATGAGGTCATGACATAAGCAATTTTTGATGTGTCTTTTATATAGTGGATAAGTCGCCTTCCATTCAATGTTTCTATTATTGAGATGAATGAAAACTTTCCTTTGTGAACAATGTTCACAACATTTCACTTCAACTTTACAAAACTCGTACTTGCTTTGTCCCTTACTGCATTCACTTTATCTCGCTCAAACTACTTTTGGAAAGTCCCGCCTAATTATCTAAGATACTTCGAATATCACAAAAATATTTTCATGTTTTTTCTAAGAGACCTCTAAATCATCAAGTTCTTGTCAAAACTAGATGATTTGAATCTTCAACTTCTAGTTCAATTGTTCCATGGCTCACACCGCATCAGATAAAAAAATGTCTACAAGATATCTTCAATTTCTTGAAGTGCCATAGATGGAACCGTGATGAAGAAACTCGTTAATTTCTTTATCACTGTGATTAATTATATCTAGATAACTATGTTTAAATATAATCAAAGATCATTGGATACTAAATTTGCCAAACATAAAACCTTTTTTTTGTCTTTTGTTATAGTCGACACATCCATGCATATCTAACATGAATAAAAACTCCATATGCCCTAAAATATTATCATGCATAAGAACCACTTATCATGCATAGGTTGATTGAACAGACCATTATAGTTGTATGTTGAGCTTTACATTCGATATACGCCAAACAATAAATGTTATCAAAATTAGGTTAACAAGTGGGTTTTACCCGCGTTACGGCGGGATTAAAATTAATCAACAATTAGTATTTGGTTTTTTTTATTCTCACTTAATCTATAAATAATTACTAGTTAACTTCTTTGTCGGACATAATTTATTTTTTATTAAATCTTGAAAATATGGACTTTTGGTGGAGTGTGGTAATTGACACGGATTTAACATAGGGATTTTCTCTGTAATTGTATATAACGATAGGGATGAGTTTTACAATTTGTTAAGGACTGTTTCTAAAATGCATATAACCGGAGATATTATTTTTGTCACTTTTGAAAGTGAGGTTAAAGTAGATGTACGGTAAATCCCACTTTTGCAAATGTTAATATAGAATTTGAAAAGCATCAATTATGAGGTTTGGAAGTAATGATGGAGCAATGTTGTTATTCTTATGTAGTACTAACGTTCTTAAATTTATATTGATTGCTCGATGACGACTTCTCTTTGGAACGTGATCTCGGCATGTTAGATGGGGTTTCACCAATTACCCATCAGACTTGGCATATTCTTATTTCAAGAATTAAGACATGTATGTAAGTGTAGTGCCGTAGTACCACCACAGAGATGAATTTTGTGATTGGATTGAGTGGTTTAGTAGTTATCGGATCACTCTTTCTTTTTCAATATAATTTATTTTCTTTCCGCTCCTTTCTAGGGTTTTAAATAAAATCGCCGTTTGAAAATATAGGATACTATAATATATTTAGCAAATGATATAAAAGTTATCTTATTTTTTTTCAATTTCAGTTTAGAATATATATTTCTTCCCAATAAAGGATAAATAAAAATGTAAAATATGTTTTCTTGACTTGCTAAGAAGTTAACTGGTAAGTAATTATGTTGCTCAAAAGAGGTTAAATGGGTCTCTATTAAAGCACTCTCAATCCTAACACTATAACACCAATAACACCGTTCACGTCAGCGCCACATCAGCTTTAACATTTAACATTAACATCCCTAAAAAACACCCACAAACATAACATCCCAATAACATCAATAACATTCCCAACTATTTACAAAAACAACCCCTCATTTAGGGGCATTAAAAAAAAAAAAAAAAAAAAAAAAAAAAAAAAAAAAAAAAGAACCCAACGCCCAGGGACTAAGGCCGAAATAACGCTGCACTTCCAAGGGGAATAACGGCTTAACGCCGTTAATATTGCCTTCATCGCCGTTATGGCGTGAAGGTTGGGAATGCTCTTAGTCTTTAACAGTTGTATATATGAGAAAAGTTCATTTGTTTACTATTATTTTTATGCTTATCACGGAACAAATCCTCATCAATAATTTAATATAATCTAATGGTTGAGATTAACCTAAGATTTAATAAATAAACTTAAGTCCATGTTTTTTTCTTGACATTTTGTCTTTTTTTGTTCAAAATTCTTTTTTTTTGTCTTTTTTTTTAATTCACGTTTTTTTTTTTCTAAATTCACGTGTTTTATTTATTTATTTTAATTCACATTATTCACGTTTTTTTTAATTCAAGTTATTCACTTTTTTTAATTCATGTTTTTCTTCGCTTTCATACGTTTTCGTCCGTTTTCATACGTTTTCTTACGCTTTCGCCATTTTTATAGGTTTTCATCCGTTTTCATACGTTTTCGTCCGTTTTCTTCCCGTTTTCATACGTTTTCGTCCATTTTCATACGTGTTTTTACGTTTTCATACGTTTTCGTCTGTTTTCATATATATTCGTCCCTTTTCATACGTTTTCGTCCATTTTATACGTTTTCGTCTGTTTTTAAATGTTTTCGGCCGTTTTCAGAAGTTTTCATACGCTTCTGAATATCACAAGTGATATTCT
This sequence comes from Chrysanthemum seticuspe, assembly GCA_019973895.1. NCBI lineage: Eukaryota > Viridiplantae > Streptophyta > Magnoliopsida > Asterales > Asteraceae > Chrysanthemum > Chrysanthemum seticuspe. Next base: position 275,964,379 of record BPTQ01000001.1, on the reverse strand, counting down.
GTGATATTCAGAATATCACAAGTAATATTCTGTGATATTCAGAAGATCACAAGTGATATTTTGTGCTATTCATAATATCACAAAGTGATATTAAGAAAATTATAAGTGATATTCATAATATCACAAAGTCATATTCAGAAAATCAAAAGTGATATTCCGAATATCACAAAGTCATATTTAGAAAATCACAAGTGATACTCATGTTGGAATCACTCCTAAACCATAATCAAGTGTTAGTAATTAATATGTAATAGTTAGCTTTATTATGGCCTTTATGTTTGTTATTAGCCTTAAGCTTATGTAGAAGGCCCATGAGCTTAGGCCCAAGCCCATTTAAGAAAGGATGGAAACTAGGAGTGTTGCCCTAGCTTTCCTCCTATAAATACCTTATGTAAACCCTCACTTGAGGGTTGGTTGTTCAAGTTATTCTCTCTTCACATACTCTACGCGTAACCGGTCTTACTTTATCGTGTGTGTGTGTTTGGATCTTGTTCAATCGCCTTATCTCTTTCTATATTACTTGTGTTTATAAAACTAGTGACCTAACAGTGGTATCAATCGCCTACTAGTTGGGTGAATCGTGTTTGTTTTTGAAGTGGGTTTCGGTCCTACGCCTAAAACGCATGTTTGATACTTTGGTTCGCTTAAAAACTTGTTTTTTACACTTTTTAATCCAAGATTCTTGTACTTTCAACGTTTTAAGGTGTTAAAATACTTGTTTTTGGCAAAAAGTTTCAAACTTTATGCGTGGATAGTTGTTTTTGATCGAGTTTTTGAACGAGGGTTCTATCCTACTCGTAACTGTTTTAGAGGCTTTGGTTCATCAAGTTGCACACTTTTGTGTATTTTGGTGTTATTAAAGCTATTTTATCACACAAAAACTGGTTTAGAAACACTTTTGGACAGAATCAAAATTTCGTGCCTTTCTACGCGTAGTAAAACCCTAAAACTACGCGTAAGTGCTTACTTGGTTTGATCTTCATTTTCATGGTTTATTCCGTGTTTTCTTACTTGGATAAGTCTGAAAATACGTCGACTTTGGATATCTTTTGCACTGTGATAGTGTAAAAGATCATTTGGGCAAAAACCCTAAAATTACGCATAAGCATAAGCTTACGCGTAGAAATTCTACGCCTAAGATTTTTCCTACGCCTAAGCCTAGTCTTACGCATAAGAAAATCATACGCCTAACTTTCTACGCCTAACTTTTGTCTACGCCTAACTTTAGTGCTTTTCCCTACTTACGCGTAAGCTAAATCCTACGCGTAACTCCTTATTGTTACGCGTAACTTTGGTGTTTTTACGTATAAGTGCTACTTGGTTCTTGTCTTTTCTACGCCTAAGGACACTTCATCAACAAAGGTTCATTCGACTACAAAGATCCATTTTTACCAACACAAGTTTTCAACATGTCTCAACCACCATACTCTAACTATTTCCCTTACACTTACCCTCAACGACAACAACAACTAAGTCCACAACATCAACAATGGAATCAACAACAAGCAATTTATCAACAACAATTTAATCAACAACATACTCCACAACTTGGTGCAATTCCCCCACCACAAATGGTTCAAACACTGCCAAGTCTTCAAGTTCAACCCTACACAAATGAATTCAATCAACATCCATCCAGGAACACTATGAAGGAACCCACTTGGTTTGCAAAGATGTGTGAAGCTTTAAGCAGCCAACAATCAATTCATGAAGCTGGATCACTTGATAGACCTCCAGTGCTCACTCCAGGAAACTACGATCAATGGGTGATAAGGTTCTTTAGATTTTGTGATCTGAAGAAGCCACATGGAAAGTTCTTAAAGAAGGTTATCTTGGAAGGTCCATTTGAGATGCCTACTGTCATTGTACCCGGAGATCCTAATGCTGTTCCACCAAGAGATGAACAAACCAACATTGCTACTGTTGCAGATCTAAATGCTACAGAACTTCTACACTATGAAGATGATGAGCTTGCAATGCAATATATCCTTTTAGGATTACCTAACCCAATTCTTCGAAGTGTTGATGCCCAAAAGACTGCAAAGGAAATGTGGGACCATATTCATCTTCTTATGGAAGGATCAATACTCAATCAGGAGGATTTGGAATCCAAAATTTACTTGGCTTATGAACACTTCATGATTGAATCTGGAGAGACACTAGAGTCTTATCATCATCGTTTTTCAGACATCATAAATGATTTGGATAAACACAACATCATCATGCCAAGAATTGCAGTGAATACTAAGTTCCTGAGTAGTCTTGGTCCTGAATGGGAGAAGTATGTCATTTTTCTCCGTCAAGCGAAGAATATGCATCATTCTACATATGGATTGTTGTACGATTATTTGAAGCCTCATTAAAAGGAAGTTGATCGGGAAAGGATTCTCCGTGCTCAAATTGCTCCACCTACACATCCGGAAAATCAACAACTTGCCTTATATGCTCAACAAAGTTATGCTCCTCAACAAGCAACTCAACCAACTGCCTCAGTCACACCAAACGATCCATCATAGCAATCTCAACAAAATCAATTGGTTCCTTACAACAACAACAATGATCAAGCACTTCATAGTCAAACAAATGAGGAATCCGGTCCGTTCGAAGCATTGCAACAGGGATTTGTCATGATTGCTAATGCTTTTAGCCGTTATACAAACAAATCCAATAATCGTATTCGTTCCTCATCCAATACACGAAATCAGGCTGTTGTGAACAATGGACGAGTTGAAGTTCAGAATCGTGGTTATGGTCGTCAAATGGGAGGTGGTCAAGGGTTTAATGCTATGGGTAGGAATAACAACAGAGCTCAAGTGGTAGAACAGGGAAATGCTCAAAATGGGTTGAATGGTCTTCGATGCTACAACTGCAATGAGAAGGGACACCTGGCTAATGCATGCCCAAAGCCAAGGACTAGGGGCAGTGCTTATTTCAAAGAGGCTCTTCTGTTGGCTCTTAAGGATGAAGCTGGTGGATCTCTCACAAACAAAGAACAGAGCTTTATGGCAGATGCAGACTCAGATGATGATATGGAGGACTTGCAGGCCAATGCAGCTGTTATGTTGATGGCTAATATGCATGAGTTACACATGAGTGACACAGGCCCAGTGTATGACACTGATGGCTTGTATCAGGTACCCGAACAAACCATCATCATATCTGAATTAATATCTCCGCCAATATCTGAATCCGGCACGGCTCAGACTGTTCAAAATGAGTCATCCACATCTCATTCTGACGATTTTCAAATAAACCCTGTAGTTACATTTGACGATCAAGATGACCTTATGGTTTCCCTTGATAATCAAATTGACTCCGTGGTTGTACTTGAGGATCTAAATAATGATCATGTTGTGACTCACGTTGAACAAGATGAACTGTTGCCTCATCCAGATTTTGCTCGTTTAATTCAAGACCATCAAATCAAAATGGAGAAATGTTATGCATTAAATAAGGACTTAAAAAGCAAAAATGCACTGTTAACCAAGGATTTTGAATGCTTACAAATGCAACTCAACTTTTTCAAAACTCAAGAAAACCGTGAAAAAGGTTTTGAAGCCGCTTTTGCTAAATCTCATCAAAACGAAAAATATTTAGAGAGACAGATGCGTGATCTAGCCGCTTCAAAGAATGCTTTGTTGTCTGAAATAGAACAACTGAAACATGAACATAAAAAGCAAATTAACGCTCTCACCTTGGAAAATCAAAAAGCTAAGGCTGAGTTGTTAAATTGTCAAAAACAGTTCTCAGCATACAAAAAGCATTCAACGAATCGGGTAGATGACCTTCTTGCAGAAATTATTGGCTTGCAAAACAAAATTAAAGAGTTTAAAATTGTTGTTTACAAACATGGTGAATCAGTAACAGCTATTGAAAAGTTTACTTTAAAACCTAATCCAAAAGGATATGGACCAAATCTAGCTGATTACAAACCAAAGCTTTCACTCAAAACATTCAAACCAAATCCTGAAGTTTCCAGTGCAGAATATAAAATTAATGATACTGTTATGAGTGTTGTTGAATATCATCGTCAAGAGGAATTAGATGCAGAAGACGAGAGTCGATCAAAATTAAAAACGGTTGTTTACAACAAACCTTTTAATTATTCAAAACAGGTCACTTTCGTCACAACAACGGATTCTTCTAACACACCAAGGGTTATCATCAAAACACCTGAGTCTTCTAATGTTAATACCCAACCAGACTATGCACAAATTTATGGTCCTTTACCTTCATTCAGTGAAGTAAACTCCAAACCTGAAAATCGCAAAATTCTTAGATATTTTGATATTTTCATGGCTGACCTCAAAACTTTAGAACATGAGATAGAACATCATTCTGAAATCAAAGTTCAACACTTTCAATCGCCTTTAGCGCGAGAACAAAGAGACATTTTTCAGAAAAATCTTTTACCAAATGTTAAAAATTTGAAAAGTTGTGCATTAGCTTGGGAAAAGGATTTTCATAAGGAACTTGGAGTGATGAAGGTCGTTTTCGAGAAAACTGAAACATCTATTTCTAATACTAAACGCAAAAAGAAAATATTGAGAAAAGATGTTGATCGACTCTTGGAAGATGTTATCTGTGCTGATATCCATAATGTTGTGTTATTCTATTCTTTGCCACATGCATCTGATTCTATCTCTGCTAATAATGTTGACTCTGTGGTAACTGTTGAGAATATTGATAATGTGCTTCAGATCGAGTCTTTAGAAGCTGAAAATAAACGATTACTTAACGAACTTTACAATGCAAAACGTCGTCTTCATTGGTGTGAAAAAGATATTCACAATCATCAACTTAGTTTTCAAAAGAAAATCGCTCAGTTGAGTGCAAAATCTTCTGATCCTAAAATTGAGCAACTGGATGATCAAAACGTGTCTTTGAAAAGTCAAATTTCTAAATATGAACAAGAACTTGTAACAGTTAAACAGGAATATGGTGTCATATTTGATTTACTCAATAAGACTCGACATGAAGCATCAAATGAACTTGATCACTATCTTGCTCACACTAGAGAAGTCATGAATTTTGCTGGTAATATTCGGTCTGAAAATCAAGATTTGATCCACACTATCTCTAAGCTAAGAGAAATGTTAGGAAAGTATGAACAACTTCCGCCAACCATCATTAAGAGATTAGCACCAGTAACACTTAGTAATCATGCACCTAGAATCCCTACTGCCAAATCACAAGTTGCTAACGTGCTTCCTTCTACTGAAACAGGAATAGTTGCATCTTTTCCAAACGTCCGCACTTCACAGCCTAGGAGCACTCAATCGAAGAATAGGAAGTTGCGACCTAAGAAAAGATTAATAAGGAATGCTAAAGTAGAAGAACACCCTAGGACTATGAATAAGACTCACGTTGCTTCCACTATAGATGTTGCGTCTGGCAAATGTAATAGAAATAGTGATGTAACGAATGCTAAACCTTTAAGCACTTTTGATGTTCAGTCTGATGCACCTTGTGTTATTTGTCATAAAAGTATGAATTCTGATTGTCATGACAAATGTGTTGCTAAAGCTATAATCTCTCGTTTACGGAATCCTAAGAATCGGAATACCTCTAGGCCCACTAATCATTCTAAGTCTGTGCTTGGTAGACCGCCTTCTTTAGATTCTAAGGCAAACATTGCTGTCACTGTAGCTCCAGTTTCACCTCCTAAGAATGTAGTACCACCAAGTGCATTCACTAAGACTAAAGCAAATAGTAGTTATAGATGGCAGAAATGGATATATAACACACTAGGATTTAAATGGATGCCTAAAGTCATTAATTTGTGCATGTCTCATATACCTGCTTCGGAACCCTCTAACATTTCGGGTTCCACATCTACTTCTATTCCATCTGTGTCGTCTGTGTGTAATGCAGGTGATACAGATCATTCTCTGGATTGTTGATAGCGGATGTTCCCGACACATGACAGGCAACCTTAAACTGTTATCAAACTTTATTGCAAAGTTCATTGGCACTGTCAGGTTCGGGAACGATCACTTCGCATCTATCATGGGCTACGGAGATTATATCAATGGGAACATCGAAATCAGCAGGGTTTACTATGTGGAAGGCCTCGGTCATAATCTGTTTTCAGTAGGTCAATTTTGTGATGGAGATTTGGAGGTTGCTTTCAGGGAGAAAACTTGTTTCATTCGTGATCTACAAGGAAATGACCTTATGTCTGGCTCGAGAAATTCTAGTCTCTACACTATATCTATGCAAGACATGGTTGCTTCATCTCCCATCTGCTTACTTTCAAAGGCAACATCAACAAAATCCTGGCTATGGCACCGTCGTCTCTCACATCTAAACTTTCAAACCATCACCAACCTTGCTCGACACAAACTAGTTGAAGGTCTCCCACGATTCCGGTATTCAAAAGATCATCTTTGCTCAGCTTGTGAACAAGGAAAAAGCACTCGTGCCCATTTTCCTTCAAAGGTGGAACACAGCTCTCAGCATGTGCTTCATCTTCTTCACATGGATTTGTGTGGCCCGATGCGTGTGCAAACGATCAATGGCAAACGCTACATCTTAGTAATTGTTGATGACTACTCACGATGGACTTGGGTCTACTTTCTTCGAAGCAAAGACCAAGCTCCACAAATGATCATCACCTTTCTCACGAAAATACAGGTTCAGCTCCGCAACACCGTCAGACTAATCAGAACAGACATAGGTACTGAATTTGTTAACCAAACCCTTCGTGAATTCTATGAGAAAGTGGGAATTCAGCATCAAACATCTATTGCACGTACACCAGAACAAAACGGAGTTGTTGAAAGACGAAACCGAACGTTAGTGGAAGCTGCAAGAACAATGTTAATCAATGCTAAACTTCCAGATTACATGTGGGCAGAAGCCGTATCTACTGCATGCTATACTCAAAACCGTTCTATGATCACAAAACGCCACAACAAAACACCTTTCGAGCTTGTCCAATACCACAAACCGAATCTCAAACACTTTCATATATTTGGATCCCTTTGCTATCCGAATAATGATCGTGATGATTTTGGAAAGCTCAAAGCCAAAGCTGACATTGGAGTCTTTATTGGATATTGTGAGAATTCTAAAGGTTACCGGATCTGGAATCGTCGTACAAAACAGGTGATGGAAACGATTCATGCTCATTTTGATGAACTCACGGAAATGGCTTCTGAGTATAACAGCTTAGAACCCGGACACAACCGTTTAAACTTCCCCCAAACCCCATCATCAGCTGAACAAAGCCCCCAGCTAACTCGTCAACAAATGGAAAGGTTATTTGCTCCTCTGTTCAGTGACGATATTGATGAATGTGCTCCAGGTGTATCCGCTGTTTCCGCTGCACAACCTGATAATATTTCTATACCTGATACACCTGCTACAACAACTACTATTGAAGATGCACCTACACCAGTTGACTCCACAACAACAGTTGAACAAACCGCTTCCAACAATGATGAACCGGTTGATGATATTCTGAATGAAGTACCCCCACCTGCAGATTTTGATCCAAATGCGTTCTTCAACCCGTTTGCTAATGAGTCTGCTGCACCAGATGTCGCGGAATCTTCAACAAACCATTTGAATCCTCAGAATCTGCACAATGTATACCAACATCAACCCTCTACACATAGATGGACAAAAGACCATCCTCTGGCTAATATTATTGGCAACCCAAATCAACCAGTCGTTACGAGACAACGTCTTCACACAGATGGTGAACATTGCATTTATGCACTCACTGTCTGCCAATCTGAGCCTAAAAACATTAAAGACGCAATGACAAAAGACAACTGGATTGAATCCATGCAAGAAGAACTCAACCAATTCAAACGTCTTGAAGTATGGGAACTGGTTGAAAGACCAACAGGGGTCTACGTCATTGGTCTAAAATGGATTTGGAAAAACAAATTGGATGCTGAAGGAAACGTCATCCGAAACAAGTCACGTCTAGTTTCTAAGGGTTATCGTCAGGAAGAGGGAATAGAATTTGAAGAATCATTTGCTCCGGTTGCTCGTCTTGAGGCTGTTCGGATATTTCTCGCGTTCGCGGCTCATATGAATATGACGGTCTTTCAAATGGATGTCAAAACTGCGTTTCTCAACGGACAACTGAAAGAAACGGTTTATGCCAGCCAACCCGAAGGATTCGTTGATCCAGAGTGCCCGAACCATGTCTACAAACTGAACAAAGCTCTTTATGGTCTCAAACAAGCCCCTCGGGCATGGTACGATAAGCTATCATCTTTCCTCATTGCTAATAATTTCACCAAAGGCTCGGTTGACCCAACTCTTTTTATACAATATCACGGGGCACATATCTTAATTGTTCAAATTTACGTGGATGACATCATTTTTGGGTCTACACATAAAAAGTTTTCAACCGCTTTTGCAAAACTAATGAAGAAAAATTTTGAAATGTCCATGATGGGTGAACTCACGTTCTTTCTTGGACTGCAAGTTCATCAATCAACCCGTTGTATTTTCTTGAGTCAGTCCAAATATGCCCTTGAACTGTTAAACAAATTTGGAATGAAAACCTGTGATACTTATGCCACACCAATGACTCATACCAAGAAGCTAGACGCTGATTTACATGGGAAATTAGTTGACCCTACCAAATACCAAAGTATTATTGGGTCTCTCATGTATCTAACAACTAGCAGACCTGATATTGTCTTTGCCATTTATCTATGCTCCCGTTATCAGTCGCGACCAACTGAAACCCACCTCTCTGAGGCTAAAAGAATCCTCCGATACATCAAAGGAACCATTAACTTGGGAATCTGGTATCCGAAGGATTCTGGTTTTGAACTAATCGCTTTTTCAGACGCTGACCACGCATGATGCTTAGACTCAAGGAAAAGTACTTCAGGAGCTCTACAATTTCTTGGTGACAAACTGGTGTCTTGGCAACCAAAGAAACAGGATTGTACATCGCTGTCATCAACCGAAGCAGAATATGTAGCCATGTCCGCGTGTTGTGCTCAAGTCATCTGGATAAGAACACAACTCAAAGACTATGGTTACGTATTTGACAGAATCCCGATGTACTGCGACAATCGGAGTGCCATTGCGATCTCGTGCAACTCAGTTCAGCACTCAAAATCAAAGCACATCGATCTTCGCTATCATTTCATCAAAGACCACGTGGAACAGGGTACCGTTGAATTATACTTTGTGGGTACAGAATACCAATTGGCAGATCTTCTCACCAAAGCCTTGCCTCCCGCTAGGTTTAATGAGCTGATCCACCGGATTGGTATGAGGTGTTTGACTCAAGAGGAATTGGATGACCTCTTAAAACAGTCTTAAAAACCTGTTAAACACCAAAACATCTTTTGTAAATAATTTTTCGAAAACAAAATACAAAAATATAAAATCTTATAAAACAACAAAAATATTCTTCTAATCTATAATCTTTCAACATGGCAAGTACATTTCTTTCTTCAACACTATAATCTTTCAAAATTCAGTATTTTTTCAATCAAGTGTTGAGGGGGAGAAAATTTTCACCTAACTGTTTCAAAACATCTGTGTACTTGCATGTTTCCATATCTCGGTTGTTTCATTTAACAATGGTGGTGAATTTTTCTGGTTAAATGACACTCCTCGGACTAAATTTATAACCTTTCATTATTTCTTAAGTCGAGGGGGAGTGTCGTCAAGTTTCTTTCCTAAAAACTTTGTTTGGTAACCAAAATGAAAGTTAAATGGCTTTGTTTGAAAAAGGAAAAGGTGGAGGGACTAAAACTGCCAAATGCACAAAGTCATTTTTAATAAAATACCTCCACCTAACTTTAACCTTTCACATTTATTACTTTCATCTATATATCATCCACGATCCAAAATCGTTTAACAAATCCGTGCTTTCGATCATCAATTTGTAAGTGTTTTTACTTTCTTTGCAACAATCTAAACATGGGTTTTGAATCGTTTTTCAAACTAACGGTTAGATTTGCGCCTAGAAGGGTTTTTGTGTTCTACGCGTAAAGTATGAACACATGATCAAATTTGTGTGTTTATGAGTGAAAGGATAGTGCCAAAATGTTTTTATTACATCAATGAATACATTTTCATCGTTTAAACATACCCAGAAACACGAATTGATTGATTTTCAAAAATTAGGGTTTATGCGTTAAATTGGGTGTTTTCAAATGAGAACGTTTTTGGTGATAAAGATTGTTGTATGAGGTTGCTTTCAAGTTGAACTGAGCATATTTAAACCCAGAAATCACCCAGAAACACTATGGAATCATTAATTGAAAATTAGGTTTCTAGTTCATACGAATTGGGTATTTTTGATTCATGGCTTATTTGATGTTAAAACTTGGATAAACATACTCTATACGCTTCTTAGACCTCCCAGAAACACTTTGGTGCAAATCCTATGGCTAAAAGTTTTATGCGTAAACTATGAACTATTAGGGTTTTGGCTTAAGCGTAAGGTTTTCTACGCGTAACTGTTTGATATGCTTTCATGCCATGATCTGTTATAGAATGAGTGTTAGTGTTAATATTGATCTTATGATAATGTTATTTCAGGTTTGCTACTCGTAATACTCAAAATCAAGGTTATTGAAACTCTACGCATAAGGATGACCTTACGCGTAGGAAGTTATGCGTAAGAGAAATCCTACGCGTAACTACTACGCATAAGGTTCTACAATGGGACTACGCGTATCCTGTGAAGGATATGCGTAAACAGTGACTCTACGCATAAGGTCTACTCTTACGAGTAAGCCTTACGCATAACGTCTTTATACGCCTACGCGTAAGCCCTACGCATAAGACCCCCTTTCCTACGCGTAACTTCTCTTACGCGTAAGTTAGGATCCTACGCGTAAGCTTTCGTCTACGTGTATGTCCTTACTGTTTACGCTTAACTTTGTCAAAACTACGCCTAAGTGATGCGCGCAAAACCGTCAAGTTCTCTCACGCAAGCGTAAGAAGACTTAAAACAGCTTAAGCACGGAATCAATGAAGATCAGAGGAGTATAGGGTCTCCCCGGGTCGTTATGTCCCAGCGAGCTGTGCAATGGATTATCAGACGTTTAGTGATCGGTTGATTTGAACGGGAAAAGAGATTTGGAATTATTATAGCTACGGAAAAAGGACATAAACTACAAGGGCTAAAATGGAAATTAAAGAAAGTTAAAAAGATTAAAAATATTAAATAAACGCTATCACTATATTTAAAGTGATGAACGTTTAAAGCTGAAAACTAAAAACTTACGTTTAAAATAAAAATACGTAAACGTACAAATAAAAACGTGAAATCTGAGAAATAAAAGTCCTAAAAATATGAAAAATACATTTTTACAATCCTAATGATAAAAGAAAATTTATAGAAAAAGAAAATTATTTTTATAACTATTATTCTAATTATTATTAATTAAAAACTATTTTTAACTAATTAATAATTACCTAAAATACAAGAAAATAGGAAATAAAGCTAGAAAAATAAAATTATGAAATGGAAAAGTCTAAAATATCAAACTAGAATTTTCAAAACTATTTTTGTATTTTTCTGATTATTTTTCTATTTTCTATGAATTTTAAACTATTAAAAACTAATTAAATTACTAAAAATTACAAAATAAACTATGAAAAATATGGAAAATTACTTTTTTTACTTTTTATATTTATCTAAACCTAAGAAAATTGAAAAATTATTTTTTTGAACCTTTTCTTAATTTTTTTGTATTAAATGCTATTTAAAAATACTTAAAAACTACTTTTATTTAAGAAAAATACCAAACAGTAACTAAAATTAATGAAAATTTCAGGAAAATACTAAAATCTTATTCTAAAGCTATTAAAAATATAAAAAGAAGGGCTTATGTGGGAGAATCTGAAGCAGCTATGTAAAAGGATAAGAAATAAGCACTAGAAATAAGCTATTAAGCACTACACTACTCCAACTGATTACATAAGCTAATGTAAGCTAAAACTACTCTACAGCAACTATCTTAAGCTAATTCTAACACCTAATGAGCATACTACCTATGATTAAAGCTAACTGCACACTTAAGCAATTCAGCAAATAGGTCCCTACTTCTAGCTAATGAAAACTGCTTATCAAGAAAGCTAACATGAAAACCAGAAGTTGAGATCTCAAGAACACCTGGCAGAGAGCATATGTCCAAAGTTGCAGCTATTAAGGACCAGAAATGAAGCAATTAGAGATCAAATCAAAAATGGCAAAACAAGGACAGGCTACTGATGCACAGAACAATAAGCTGACCCCTACTGTTTGGGCTATTGCAACTGCTTATAGAATAAGCTAGACCCAAAACCAATAGTGCAGTCTTATAAACCACCTGGAAAGCTACAAATGTGCCAAGAACCAGACTCTAACTCTTTAAAATGAACCTTGAACAACTGCTGCAAGATCTGAGAAAAATGGAGCAGACATGATTTTTGACTTTTAAAATAGATTTGTCACTTTGACTTTTATGAGTTTTGAGCTCAATTTGAAGACTGATTATGTGATTTAATAATGAAACTATACTTAAGCAAGCTAAATCACTAGCTTTTACACCTATAGGCTAGATTCCACAAACTAATTCTCACAGATTTGACAATGAGAACAGATTATGGGCAATCTTGACTAAATGAGTTCTAGGGTGCAAATTTATGACAGCTATGGACTTCTTGAAGCCAAATTAGACTAAAGGGACTGATCTTACCCACTAAGCTAGGCTCTAGCATATGTTAAAAACCTGATCCAAACACTATTTATGTAGCCAAAATACAAATTTCCTATCCAACTTACAAATCCAGGCTTATGCTAACTCCCAAACACATTTTGTTACTCCACTGACACCTATATAAATCAAACTTGATAGCAATTCTAGACTAAAACCTATCTGGTCTACTGATGCAACTAATGACAGAAGTTATGCAGTAAATGATATTAATAACAGCAATTAAAATAACAACTAACTACTGACTTTGAACTAAATTATACTAGAACCACTACTAATGAAACTGCACTAACAAGTATTATAAGCTTATATCAGATAAAAAAGAAGAATTGAAACTCACATGTAGTCTATCCACAATGGTCTGAGATTAATCAAACAGTGACATGAGTTCCTATTAACCCAATATCAGTCCTATTCTCTACTCAACTCCACTGCAATTTCAACCCACATTGACTCCATTTTCAGCTCTGCAAAATACACTTCATCCCACAGTTGACCATTTTGACTGTTTTTGATATTTGAGTGAAGTGGAAAATAAACAAGTTTAGGCCTAAACTAAGCTATTAAGAAGCTTAACAAGAACCAAAGTAGGGTAGCAGAGCTTGGTACACTGCTTATAAAGAGGTTAACAACACTTTTTTTTTATTTTTGCTATATCTCTCTTTATTTTTTTCTTGAACTCTTTTTTAGACAAAGGATAGAAACAAGTTGAGATTACTGTAGAATAAGCTAAAATGATGCCAGAAACAATAATAAGCTAAAAGTAATAAGGATTAAATGCTTAAATAAAGGTATTGAAACAAAACGGTTTTTACTAAACTTTAAAAATAGAGATTACAAAAGGGTTGCACAAACAGAAATTATTTCAAAACATAAAATTGGAATTCAAATTACAAGAACATTACTGAAAAAATAAAAGGTTTCTTAGAAACTTAAAAACTAAAAAACTAACTAACTACCCTTGAAACTGCTCCTCTCTCTTCTTTTATAGCTTCAAAAGTCTTTTTCTCTAGCTCTGATCATTTCCCACTTAGATTCATGGCCATTGGATCACAGAATTTGATCTTGACCATTCAATTGAGATTTGGCGGGAAAATGGGATTTTACAGCTGGATAAGCTTGAGTGTGGGAGAGGTGAAATCTTGTAATCATTTGGATTGTAGGAGGTGTGGGGGGACAGGGTTTGTGATAAGGTGAGGGTTTGGTTGAGTGTAGCAGAGGTTTAGCAGGGCTAGTGGGGGAGAAGACAATTTTGGCGCCAATGGGGTAGTCAAACACATTATTGACCGGCTATTAATATAAAAAGGAGGGGTTCAAAAAGGCTAGTGACAGGGGGTTCAAAAGGATAGGCAGGTCAAAATGGTTTAAAGGGTTTATAACTATAGGGACCTAATGTGTAAATCCTGAAAGTTCAAGGACCTAGGCTGCCAATCTTGCAAAGTTTCTTCCAAGGACTAAAAGTGACAACCTTCAAAAGTATAAGGACCAAACTTGCCAATTTGCCATTTTCCAGGGACCAAATCTGCCAATTTTGAAAGTTGAAGGATCAATTTTGTAATTTTCTCAAACTTTTGATATTTTTCACCAAAGGACTAAATTTGACAAGTTATGATATTAAAAGGACCTTTGGTGATTTTTCTTTTGAAATTTTGTGCTCAGGGACTGTTTTTGACAATTTTTGAAACTTGGGGGACTAAAACTGCAATTTTTGCAAATTTGATATGTTTTTCATCTGATTTTGATATTTTTGCATTTAAAACACATAAAACACTGATTTGTGATATTTTGATCATTTTGATGTGTTTCTGAGCGTTTTCAGATGATTTTGCAGTTTATTTGATACAAAAATGATGAGTATTTACACACTCATCACTAAGCCTTGATTGACCTTCATTATGAATTGTTACGTGTTCAAACTTGTAAATAAACTAATCATAACGTCACGAATCCAATAATGTCACTAATAAACTTAATCGTTTGATATGTTGTGAACAATAAGTGATAACATAAACTTTAAAACTTAAAGTTAACTAACTCACGAAACATTTCACGACGTCATTAGACTATTGGACAAACAAGTGACTTAGGACTCGTAACAATCATTGACACTGTACATTCAATAACTAGACAATAAAACCTTCTGTTGACTAACATTATGTCTTTCGATATGTTGGTTCTTTTGGCTAATGTTATTTCAGATCACGACATGGCTGAACAAATGAATGTGGATGCATCAGAAGTTCTTATAATTGCTGATATCTTTCCAGAGGGTTATCCGAGAAAGCTTGGAAAGAACAACCTTAGGGTTGACTTTGACACCCTCACATGCTCGGAATCTTCTTGTCTCATTGCAGTGGATATTCTCAGGAATCATCCCTACCAAAACATGCTCTCACACTCTGCCACAGTTCCAGAGGTCTACATTCAACAATTCTGGGATTCTATACAGAGGATCACTGGTCAAAATGCTGTGAATGTGACTCTTAATCACAAACAAGTCACTATCACTCCTGATGACTTACGAGCTGTTCTCATCATTCCAGACATCACTCCAACCGACTTCTTTGCTACCCCTACTGAAGAGACTGTCCTCCAATTCTTATTAGATATTGGTTATGATGAATCTACAGGAATCATTACTAAGCACTCTCACGTGGAGCTGAAGAATATTCCTCAACCATGGAGGACACTCTATATGATCATCACCAAATCAGTCTCTGGTCGTGACAGTGGCTATGAGCATCCCAAGCTCATGGAACTGCAAATTTTCTGGTCGTTGATCAACAAGAAGGACATTATAATTGAAGCACTGCTATGGGAAGATATGATGTTGTTTCATAAGAAGCTTGGCTCTAAAATTCCCTATGTCAAATACACCAAACTGTTGATCCAGAGGGCTCTTGGACTACATCCTGATATCCCCAGGAGACTCAATGACCCAGATAATCATGACATCTTGACTGAGCCCATACTATCTGTCAGAATCAAAGAATCGTCTACGAAGAAACAGGGTGCTGAGTTGCCCGATCACCTTCTTACAAAGGAAATCAAAAAGCTGGAAACGTACAAAAGGTATTGGGTAGCCGTAAAAGAAGGAAAAGTTGGCCATCTTGATGAAAAGGCTTCAGGGACTCCTACTCGGAGAACCAGAAGAGGAAGTGCTGGCAGTGCAGTAAGTTCTGAAAGTCAAAGGAAGTTTCCCAAAAGGAATCCTCCTCGCAAAAGGATTGTTCCCGTAAAGGAAGCTGAACCTATTCCCACACTTGAACCGCAAAGAAAGCTTAAGGACGAAAGCTCTGAAGGTACTGAATCAGAAGAAGAGATTACATACTCTGAAACTGCAAAGGATGACACTCCATTAGTACTGAAACCTCCTAGTCCTCCAGCTGAACATGACAAAGGGAAGACTCCAGCGCTTGTGCCGTATGATCAAAGCTCAAGCTCTGAAAGTGATGAAGAGCAACTGGATCAATCCTACAGGAAGAAGTTTAAACTCGTTAGACACCTTCAAAAAGCTGAAGAATTTGCAAAAGATCAAATGGGTGGACCCGGAGGATCAAGTGGTGCTGACCACTCTTCACCAGGTCCTGATGCGGTTAATCGACCCGATAAGGGATCTGGTGCCACCACTCTTTTACAACAACAAAAGCTTGTGGAGGATACTATCGAATATGACTTTGAGAAATCTGAAACTGAGAAGTCTGAGAAAGATAAAGATGCTGATTATGACAAGCTGCTTCTGGAAAGTCCTACACGATCACAGAAGGAAACTTCTGAACCGCCCAAGGACCCCGAGCCTCCTCATGTCTCCTCCTCATCAGATTCTTCATTTCACTCCTCACCACCACCATCAAAGAAGTCAACCAAATCAACATCCAAATCTGTGAAGAAACCACCTCGATCTTGGATTTCTCAGACTCATGAAAGAATTGTAAAAGCTGTCCAACAAGTCAGAAAGAAAGACATTCTCCAAAAGAAGTTGAATTTCTATGCTGATCACATACAGCATCTATATGACGAGCATGAAAAGATGAAAGAAGAAAGGAAGTTTATTCAGGAATTCATGAAAAGTCATCGTCAAGAGGAACTGAACGAAATGATCGAAGGGTTACACTAACAAGTACCTTCAGAATATCGTTCCTAAAGTCACAAAGGAGCTGTTCACCAGACAACTATATCCAAATCTTATGCAGATAGCCAAGCAAACTATAAGATCAACACCTTTAACCGTCACAATCAATCCATCTGATCCTATAGTTTTCTCGGATAATGAATTGGTGGCCAAGCTTGTCACACAAATGTCTCAATGATCTGGGACATTTACCTCTGATGAAGGAAAGCTGTTTCAAGCATTGATGGACTACCAACTCCAAGAAGCATGTAGATTCGAAACAGAAAAGTCTAAACGTCCTAGAGACGATGAAGATAAAGATCAGGATAAGAATGATGAAGCTAAACGTCAAAAGAAGTCTGGTGAATCATCTTCTATGTTACCTCCTCTCCAACGGACTCCTACTCAACAAAAGTCCCCTCCTCGTTCTTCTACAGATAAACCTCAGGACGATTCTGAGTTACCACCCCTGACTCAGAAAACCGGTGATCACTTTGAGTATACGGGTGGTGACGATGAAGAGGTCCTTGAGCCCCTACAACAACCCACATCTCCCAAACAAGTTCAGAAACCAGCATCATCATCTAGGCCTTCGATAAAGAAGAAGAAGAAGACGCCTCAGACTGACGTCGTATCTTGGCTAGATGACGACAAAACTGAAGAATTTGAATGGTTCTCTACTCTTGTTAATAACACTCCCTACCCTGAAGAAGGTCAGAATTTGGTAGACGGTTCTACATTGGAGCATGCAAAACTTTTGCAAGAAAAGTTCCATGTGAAGAAAATGACGAAATCTGAGTTGAAGCGAATCAAGAATGAAGCGTTTCAACTTCTAAAAGATAGCTCTGAAAGTGCCCTCGAGGTCGAATATCACCTTGACAACATTGCTCGAGCTATGTCTAACAACATGGATTGGCTCAACCCGGAAGCAAACATTGACTTCACAAAAAGGGACAACCCTCCATACTACACCGATTGGACCAAACCTCTACCGACCATTGGCCAACCAGATGAACCACGGATTCCCTTCCGATATTTCTTCAACAAAGACCTGGAATTTCTTCTCCATGGTGGCGATGATTCAAGGAAATATGCTACATCCTTGACACTTCCATTCCCTGCAGCTATCTACTCAAACTGCATTGCCATTGAGGAACGTGCCCCTCACTTGTTCTCCAACACAGTGGAAGCATACGACCGAGATGCATTGTATAGGATTCATCACTGGCCAGAACGCCGACGAATCTACTACAGAAGCTGTCAGGTTCAGAAGTCACAACATGCAGTGTTTAGTACTAAAGACATCGTTGCCATCCAACATGTTGGTCTTTCATCCAAATGGGACTACACCTTTCTCAAGAAGATTGTGGTCAAAAGACATGATGAAAGGGATTATGCATTCTGTGAAGCTGACTTTGAGAATTTGTCTCTCAATGATATTGAAGACATGTACCTTGCAAAAGTACAGGGTCGCATGAGACAATTTTCAACCGAAATACAACGTGAATTCATCAAGTCACTGCTCATTTTCATCAGACGCATAGTCATAAAAGAACGTGTTGAAGATCTCTAGCTTGCCGTTGAATCATATCAGACACGTGTCAACTTCACTCCACCACAGCTTGATCTTCCCGATATCAACCAGCTATCATAATTAACGCTCATCAGCAAACCGTTTGGTGTCGTTTATCGCAGTGAACTTCATCGCAATTTCTTGATGGCGTGTAATGAGCTTCACAAATTTGGAGATCATACTCTGAAGATGGTTAGGGACGGATTAGCTTATCGATTGAAGGATATACGTGAAAACATTGGGAACCCTAAGCGATGGAATTCTCAGGATCGGAGGAATGTGAGAAGGATCATCACCATGATTGATGAACGGTTTTTCAGAAGGGATCAGTTCAGACCGTTGGAAAGCTTTGTTGGTGGTCGACCCAAGATCAACATCACCGGCTATCAACGCCCTGTTCGTACTCCTGGGAACATCACTGCACTTCCTGGTACCCCTTGAATTGTTTCTTTCATATAATTTTGGATGTGTGATTATATATGTCTATGGCTTGTGCACACATAACAGTGTACAACCCGTTCTTGTCAAGAAAGGACCCTGTGGTACGCTTCAGTGCCACAATCCTTATAAAAGGAGCGAAAGCTTCTTATTTTTTGAGTAAAACCTATCAAACCTTTCATTTTTCAAGGTTTTGCTCAAAAAGACAAGTACTTCCCCGTATGATTTTCAAAACCTCAGCCGTTTATATCACTTGTTGAGGGGGAGTATTTGCCTTAAAACTTTGTTCACAAATTGTTCATAGTGGTCATCTTCCCGCAACACTCGAAATGGTCATATTTATTGTCAACATTTCAAAAATAACATTTTATATGCCATTTTTGAGGGGGAGAAAATTGTGTGATAAGAAATATGTTGTGCAAAATGCAAATGAATATGTGTACTTCAGACTTAACCAAGGAATTGACGGTACTAAACTGTTAGTAACTCGAAAAGACTTGTCCTGGACGGGTAATAATTTCAAGCTAGTTCACTAGTAATGTAAACGTGTCTCGCAAAGGACTTGTCCAAGTAGAAAGTACCATTCGAGACACTCTTGGTAGACATGAAATCTGACGGGTATGACAACCTTTCGAGGTTTGTCTACACCTTCAAGGTAGTTATTAGAGCTAGTTGTCACCTAAAAGCTGACAATGTAACTCTTTAACTATACAACGTAACCGTGTCTCGCGGGGGATTGTCTATCTCCAGTGGATCAATTCAAAATGTGCGCGCTCTTTCCTCACTGTGCATTTAAACCATTAAAACTATTAAGCACATGTGGAGGGGGAGTATTTATGCAAAATCATATCTCTACAGTGGTACTAAAATGTTTTCATTAACAAACACTGTGAGAGAGTTAATTTTTCAGTGGTACAAAATGGTTTTATGGCAACATAGGTTAGTCATGGAGTTATAAGGTGACTAAGGTTAGGAATAACTGTCCTATGATCCGCCAGAGCCGGAGGGATCTACCCAAGGACTCTACCATTAGTTAGTGTTAGAAGTCCTTAGGAATGATTGTAAAAAGGAGAAAATGAGAATCGGAGAAAGAAGGAGTTGAAGAATCAAAAAGAAATGTAAAGTAAAGGGTGAAAAGAAATAGCCCTCCAGATTATTCAACTTAGGGCAGACACCGGGTTCAATTCATATGCTACTGGTTGTCACTCAGTGACGCCGGTAATGAAGATTAAAAGTCGTCATGGACCCAGTGACGCATGCACTAAACCTTCTTAGCCACTCAAGTTTCTCTCAACATAAGCCTGTTTCATTCTCACAGGGAACCCTACGTAAACTATTGGCTTTCTCTTAGAGATCGCTGGTATTGAAGAAGGAGACCCTCTCCCTAGTCTCCGCTCAGGAAAATCAAAACGCACTATTGAGTCTAGAGCCACGAGATTCATCAAAAGATCTCTTAGGTACACTTGACATTTCATCACTTGTTGATCAACAAATAAGATCATCAGTGGTTCATATCGAGTCCTTCACAGATCTTAGTAATCTGTCGAGAACATTTATGAGAGGTTCACAACTGTGATCCTCAGTGATTGAATGGAAACTCCTGCCAGGGTCAACATCAAACAGCCCTGACAGCAGGTCACTTCGGTAACTCCCCGTGGATTACGCGGAGTGTGTCTCAAACGATCTACAGTCGTGAGGTGATGCTACCGTGTACCTCATCGACTCATCTGAACTGTAGATGTACTTCGGTACATCGTGTTATCTCACTTGTGGGACTCCAGTTCAGGAACGGCCTTTGTTAGAATTAGAGTTGTGTTTTCACACTATGCTGTTAACACTCTCGAAGTTCAAACTTGTAAGTGCCGGAACCTGCTTATTACTAACCGTTTGAAATGTTTTCTTCTTATGGAAGCTCCGGAGCGGGATGATCGTGCTGATTCTTCTCATGCTCATGCCAACATCATCAATGGAAGTTCTATCCAAAAGCAACACAACAGTCAGAATGATTCTTCGTCAAACCAAAGAATCTACAAAGTTAAAGACTTAAAGAACTTCATCAGTATTGTATTCCAACCTCAAAAAGCGTGTGAGCATGTTGAAGAATGACGTGGAGACACTGGAGCAGCGAAGCAGACCTGAGGCAGAATTGAAGCAGACAACAACATACTATCACTTTCACCACAAAGAACAATGATCAAAGAACAAAGTTAAAGATGACGTCAAAGCATAATTGTTCAAAGACAACTATCTCTCTACACTGGGGAGATTGTTCGAATCAAGGCAATTCTTCTCACAAGAAAGAAGAATGTCAGAAGACGTCAGTGCTACTATTACATCAACGCCTTCACCGTTCATCACCAACACAGGGGAGATTGTTGGAATCACTCCTAAACCATAATCAAGTGTTAGTAATTAATAT
The DNA here is from genome assembly GCA_019973895.1 of Chrysanthemum seticuspe. NCBI lineage: Eukaryota > Viridiplantae > Streptophyta > Magnoliopsida > Asterales > Asteraceae > Chrysanthemum > Chrysanthemum seticuspe. The sequence goes on along the minus strand of BPTQ01000001.1, from coordinate 275,943,140 downwards.
GTAATAGTTAGCTTTATTATGGCCTTTATGTTTGTTATTAGCCTTAAGCTTATGTAGAAGGCCCATGAGCTTAGGCCCAAGCCCGTTTAAGAAAGGATGGAAACTAGGAGTGTTGCCCTAGCTTTCCTCCTATAAATACCTTATGTAAACCCTCACTTGAGGGTTGGTTGTTCAAGTTATTCTCTCTTCACATACTCTACGCGTAACCGGTCTTACTTTATCGTGTGTGTGTGTTTGGATCTTGTTCAATCGCCTTATCTCTTTCTATATTACTTGTGTTTGTAAAACTAGTGACCTAACAACTCAGAAAATCATAAGTTATGTTTTGAATATCACAAAGTGATATTCTGAATATCAAAAAGTGATATTCAGAAAATCACAAGTGATATTCTGAATATCACAAACAAAAATGTAAGAAAACGGACGAATACGTCTGAAAACGGACGAAAACGTATGAAAATGGACAAAAACGAAAGAAAATTGATGAAAACGGACGAAAACGTATGAAAACGGGTGAAAACGTAAGAAAACGGATGAAAACGTATAAAAACGAATGAAATCAGATGAAAATGTATGAAAATGGACGAAAACGTATGAAAACAGACGAAAACGTATGAAACCGAAGAAAAAACGCGTATTAAAAAAAACGTGAATAAAAAAAAGAAAAATAAGACGCGAATTAAAAAAGAAAAAAAAACGTGAATAAAATAAAAAAACTGAATAAAAAAAAAAAAAAAAAAAAAAAAAAAAAAAAAAAAAAACATCGACTTAGGTTTACCTTTTAAATTTTAGGTTAATCCCCACAATTAAATCAAAATAGATGGATGGTAAGGATGTATAGAAAGTATAGATCTAATGATAAAGCAAGTAAATAAAGTAAAGCAAAGGGATAGAAATGACACAACTGATTTATAGTGGTTCGGCTACAAGGATACCTTCCTTGCCCTACTCCACTCCCCGAGTCACCTACTCGAGAGTTCAAGAACTATGTCAACAAACTCCTTCACTTGGCGGAGAAGCCTTCAAAACGTTGCTTACACCTTTTTCCGGTACAAAGCTAAATACCGAGTCCGTAACACGGTGGACCAAACCAACACGACTATTACACAACAAATATGTGAAATATCAAATACAAGATTGTTGGAATCACTCCTAAACCTTAATTCAAGTGTTAGTGATTCTTATGTAATAGTTAGCTTAATATGGCCTTTATGTTTGTTATTATGCTTAGGCTTATGTAAAAGGCCCATAAGCCTAGGCCCAAGCCCATAAGAGAAAGGAAGGGACTAGGAGTGTTGCCCTAGCTCCCTCTCCTATAAATACCTTGTAATAACCCTCACTTGAGGGTTGGTTGTTCAATTTACTCTTTTACTTCACGCATAACCTTTATTTATTCATACGCATAAGTGTTTGGTAGTTGTTCATCCGATCCCTTCTCTTCTATTTCTTCTATTGATGCTTTTGTTACTAATATGGTGACCTAACAGTGGTATCATTCACCAAATAGTTGGGTGAACATATTTGTTTTTGAAATTTTTTTGTGTTGGTCATACGCGTAAAACGAGTTCTTACTTTGGTTCGCTTAAAAACTAATTTTTTTACACTTTTTAATCCAAGATTCTTGTCCTTTCAACGTTTTTAGGTGTTAAAATATCTGTTTTTGGCAAAAAGTTTCAAACTTTACGTGTGGATCATCGTTTTTAAGCTTGGTTTTTACGTGATAGTAGTTCTACGCATAACTGTTTTCTAAGCTTTGGATCATCAAGTTTCACACTTTTGTGTCATTTTGGTGATATTGAAGCTATTTCATCACAAAAATCTGGTTTGGAAACATCAATTGGCAGAAATCATTTTTGGCTATTCTCTATGCGTAAGAGAAACCCTAATCTTACGCGTAACTTTTCCTTGGTTTGATCTTCAGTTTTCGTGGTTTACTCCGTGTTTTCTTGCTTGGATAAGCCTGAAAACACGTCGACTTTGGATATATTTTGCACTGTGATAGTGTAAAAGATCATTTGGGCAAAACCCTAGAATTACGCATAAGCATAAGCTTACGCGTAGAATTTTTTACGCATAATATTTATCTTACGCCTAAGCTTTGTCTTACGCATAAGTTAATCCTACGCCTAAGTTTTCTACGCCTAACTTCTTGTTTACGCATAACTTTAGTGTTTTCTCCTTACTTACGCGTAAGCTAATCCTACGTGTAACTATTGCTGTTACGCGTAACTTTGGTGTTTTTACGCATAAGTGGTACTTGGATTTTCTGTGATTTCTACGCCTAAGGACTCTTCATCAACAACGGTTCATTCGACTACAAAGATCCATTTAACAACACAAGTTTTCAACATGTCACAACCACCATACTCTAACTATTTTCCCTACACTTTTCATCAACAACAACAACAACTAAGTCCACAACATCAACAATTTAATCATCAACACCAAATTTATCAACAACAATTTAATCAACAACATACCCCACAACTTGGAGCAATTCCACAACCTCAAATGGTTCAACCTCCACCTAGTCTTCAAGTACAACCTTACACAAACTTCTACAATCAACATCCATCCAGGAATACTATGAAGGAACCGACATGGTTTGGCAAGATGTGTGAAGCATTAAGTAGCCAACAATCAATTCAAGAAGCTGGTTCACTTGATAGACCTCCAATGCTCACTCCCGGTAATTATGATCAATGGGTTATAAGGTTTTTTAGGTTTTGTGATCTAAAGAAGCCACATGGAAAGTTCTTAAAGAAGGTCATTATGGAAGGTCCATTTCAGATGCCTACTGTTATTACACCCGCAGATCCAGATGCCAACCCACCAAGAGATGCTGTCACCAACATTGCAACAATCTCCGACCTCACTGGTGATGAACTTCTACACTTTGAAGCCGATGAACTAGCAATGCAATACATCCTTTTGGGACTACCCAATCCGATCCTTCGAAGTGTTGATGCTCAAAAGACAGCTAAAGCAATGTGGGAACATATTCATCTTCTAATGGAAGGCACAAGACTCAATCAGGAAGACATGGAATCCAAAATCTACATGGCTTATAAACACTTCATGATTGAACCAGGAGAGACATTAGAATCATATCATCATCGCTTTTCAGACATCATTAATGATTTGGACAAACACAACATCATCATGCCTCGAATTGCTGTCAACACTAAGTTCCTAAGTAGTCTTGGTCCAGACTGGGAGAAGTAGGTCATTTTTCTCCATCAAGCTAAGAACCTTCATCATGCTACATACGGATTGTTGTACGACTATTTGAAGCCTCACCAAAAAATAGTTGACAAAGAAAGGACTATTCGTGGACTCCCAACTTCACAGTCAATTCCTGATAATCAACAACTTACTTTGTGGGCTCAAACTAATCTTCCTCCTCAAACAGCTCAGCAACCAGCTCCTCAACCAACCGCAACCATCACACCATATGATCAGTCACAGCAACAACCTCAACAAACTCAATTGGTTCCATACAACAACAACAATGCTCAAGCACTTTACAGTGAAGCTGATGAGGACTCTGCTGCTTTCGATGAATTGCAACAAGGATTTGTTATGATTGCTAAAGCCTTCGGTCGGTATACAAACAAATCCAACAATCGCATTCGTTCCTCATCCAACACAAGGAATCAAGCTGTCGTGAACAATGGACGTGTTGAAGTTCAGAACCGTGGTTATGGTCGTCAGATGGGAGGTGGTCAAGGGTTTAATGCTATTGGAAGGAATAACCAGGGTGCTCCACAACAACAGAGAGCTCAAGTGGTTGAACAGGGGAATGCTCAGAATGGGGTTAATGGTCTTCGTTGTTATAACTGCAATGAAAAGGGTCATCTGGCTAATGCATGTCCTAAACCGAGAACAAGAGGCAGTGCTTATTTCAACTTAAGGATGAAGCTGGTGGAACTCTTAACAACAAGGAACAGAGCTTTATGGCAGATGCAGACTCTGATGATGACATGGAAGACTTGCAGGCTAATGCAGCAGTGATGTTGATGGCACAAATGCAAGCTCTACACATGAGTGATACAGGCCCAGTGTATGACACTGATGGCTTGTCTCAGGTACCTAAACAAACAATTATCATTAATGATCTGATATCTCCACCAACATCTGCATCTGACAAGGATCAGAGTGTTCAACATGAGCCTTCTACATCTCATTCTGAGGATCATCCACTAGACCCCGTAGTTATATTTGATGATCAAGATGACCTTATGGTTACCATTGATGATCAAGTTAACTCCGTGGTTATACTTGAGGATCTAAATAATGACCATGTTGAGACTCACGTTGAACAAAATGATTTTTTGTCTGATCCAGAATTTGAGCTCAGGACCTTAGTTAAAGACCAACAATCCCGAGTGGAACATTATCATGATGTCAATACAAAATTAAAAGCTGAAAATGCACTGTTAATTAGGGATAATGAATGCTTAATTCGACAAATCAATTTTTTTAAAACTCAAGAAAACCGTGAAAAAGGTTTTGAAGTCGCTTTTGCTAAATCTCATCAAAACAAAAAATCATTAGAACGACAGATACGTGATCTAGCCGCTTCCAAGAATGCTCTGTTGTCTCAAATAGAACAACTGAAACATGAACATAAAAAATAACTTAACGCTCTTACTTTGGAAACTCAAAAAGCCAAGGTTGAGTTGTTAACTTGTCAAAAACAGTTCTCTGAGTACAAACAGCATTCCACGAAACGAATAGATAACTATCTTGAAGAAATTGTCGACTTACAAACCAAAATCAAAGAGTTTCGAAATGTTGTTTACAAACATGGTGAGTCAATCACAACCATTCAAAAGTTTACTTTTAAACCTAATCCAAATGGATATGGACCAATTCTTACTGATTACAAACCTAAGTTTTCAAATAGAGCATTCAAACAAAATCCTGAAGTTTACAGTGCAGAACATAGAATTGATGATTCAATTATGACTGTTGTTGAATATAATCGCATGGAGGAATTAGATGTAGATGACGAGAGTCGGTCAAAAATAGAAAATGTCATTTATAACAAACCATTTAACTATTCAAAAGCCGTTACTTTTGTCAAACAACAAGATACTTCTAACAAACCTTTTGTTATCACACTAGTTTCTGAAGTTAGTCCCAAACAAAATGCTGCAAAAATTAATGGTCCTTTACCTTCACTTAGTGAAGTTAAAACAAAAGCCGAAAGTTGTCGCGTCATAAAATACTTTGACACTTTCTTATCTAACCTCAAAATTTTGGAACGTGAGATTGAATTTCATTCTGAAATAAAAGTTGAACATTTTCAATCGCCAATGGCGCGAGAACATCGAGACATTCTTCAGAAAAGACTTTTACCCCATGTTAAAAATTTGAAAACTTGTGCACTATATTGGGAAAGGGATTTTCACAAGGAACTTGGTCTCATGAAAACCGTTTTCGAGAAAACAGAAACATCGATTTCAAATACTAAACGTAAAAAGAAATTGTTGAGAAAAGATGTTGATCGACTCTTGGAAGATGTTATCTGTGCTGATATCAATAATCTTGTTTTATTACAATCTGTTGCATATGCATCTGATCATATCTCTGCTAATTCTGTTGATTCTGTTGATATTGTTGAGAATATTGATAATGTGCATCAGATAGAGTCTTTAAAAGTTGAAAATGAACGATTGATAAATGAACTTTCAAATTCAAAATGTCGTCTTCAACGGGGTCAAAAAGTTGTCAAAATCGTGAACTTGCTTTGCAAAACAAAATTCACTAGTTGAAATCAAAACCGTTTAATCCTAAAAATGAGCAACTGGATGATCAAAACGTGTCTTTGAAATGTCAAATCTCAAAATATGAACAAGAACTTGCAAAAGTTAAAAATGAATATGGTGTCATATTTGATTTACTCAAACAGACTCAAAATGAAGCATCAAACGAACTTGATCATTATCTTGCACACACTAAAGAAGTCATGAATTTTTCTGGAAATCTTCGTTCTGAAAATCAAGATTTGGTGCACACTATCGTTAAGTTAAGGGAAATGTTAGGAAAGTATGAACAAGTTCAGCCTAGCATCATTAAGAAAATTGCACCTCTAACACTTAGCAAACGTGAACCCAGATTGCCTACTGACAAAACACAAGTTACTAATGTGCTTCCCTCTACTGCAACAGGACTAGTTTCTTCTTTTCCAAACGTCCGCACTTCACAGCCTAGGAGCAATACCAGGAAGAATAGGAAGTTGTGACCTAAGAAAAGAATAATAAGGAATGCTGAAGTAGAAGAACACCATAGAATTTTGAATAAGACTCATGTTGCACCCACTTTAGATATTGCGTCTGAAAAATGTAATGGAAAAAGTGTTGTAACGAATGCTAAACCTTTAAGTACTTTTGATATTCAGTCTGATGCTTCTTGTGTTATTTGTCGTAAAAGTATGCTTTCTGATTGTCATGAAAAATGTGTTGCTAGAGCTATCTTGTCTCGTTTACGGAATCCTAAGAACTGGAATACCTCTAGGCCCACTAATGCTTCTAAGTCTGTGCTTGGTAACCCGCCATCCTTAGATTCTAAGAAACGCATTGATGTCCCTGTAGTTCCAGTATCACCTCCAAGGAATGTAGTACCACCTAGTGCATTCACTAAGACTAAAGCTAAGACTAGTTGGAGATGGCAAAAATGGATACATAATACACTAGGATTTAAATGGATTCCTAAAGTCATTGATGTGTGTATTTCTACTATAACTGCTTCGGAACCCTCTAACACTTCGGGTTCCACATCTACTTCTGTTCCATCTGTGTCGTCTGTGTTTAATGCAGGTGATACAGATCATCCTTTGGATTGTTGATAGCGTATGTTCCCGACACATGACAGGCAATCTTAAACTGTTATCAAACTTTATTGCAAAGTTCATTGGCACTGTCAGATTCGGGAATGATCACTTCGCAGCTATCATGGGCTACGGAGATTATATCAATGGCAATATTGAAATTAGCAGGGTTTATTATGTGGAAGGCCTCAGTCACAATCTCTTTTCAGTCGGTCAATTCTGTGATGGAGATTTGGAAGTTGCTTTTAGGGAGAAAACTTGTTTCATTCGTGATCTACAAGGAAACGATCTTATGTCTAGCTCTCGCAATTCTAGTTTATACACAATCTCAAAGCAAGGCATGGTTTCTTCATCTCCCATCTGTCTACTCTCAAAGGCAACATCTACAAAATCTTGGCTATGGCACCGTCGTCTCTCACATCTAAACTTTCAAACTATCACCAACCTTGCTCGACACAAACTTGTTGAAGGTCTCCCAAGATTCCGGTATTCTAAAGATCACCTATGTTCAGCTTGTGAACAAGGAAAAAACACCCGTGCTCATTTTCCCTCAAAGGTGGAACACATCTCTCAGCATGTGCTTCATCTTCTTCACATGGATTTGTGTGGCCCGATGCGCGTGCAAACGATTAATGGCAAACGCTACATCTTGGTAATTGTCGATGACTACTCACGATGGACTTGGGTCTACTTTCTTCGAAGTAAAGATCAAGCTCCACAGATGATCATCACCTTTCTCACGAAAATTCAAGTTCAGCTCCGAAACACCGTCCGCCAAATCAGAACAGACAAAGGAACTGAATTTCTAAACCAAACTCTTCGAGATTTTTATGAGAAAGTGGGAATTGAGCATCAGACATCTATTGCACGTACACCAGAACAAAACGGAGTTGTTGAAAGACGAAACCGTACGTTAGTCGAAGCTGCAAGAACAATGTTAATCAATGCTAAACTTCCAAATTACTTGTGGGCAGAAGCTGTATCAACTGCATGATATACTCAAAATCGTTCAATGATTACAAAACGCCACAACAAAACACTTTTTGATCTTATCCACAACCATAAACCGAATATCAAAAACTTTCATGTATTTGGATCCCTTTGCTACCCAAATAATGATCGTAATGACTTTGGAAAGCTCAAAGCCAAAGCTGACATTGGAGTCTTTATAGGATATTGTGAAAATTCTAAGGGTTTTCGGATCTGGAATCGTCGTACAAAGCAGATTATGGAAACGATTCATGTTAATTTTGATGAACTTACTGAAATGGCTTCTGAGCATAACAGCTTAGAACCCGGTTACAACCGTTTAAACTTCCCTCAAACCCCATCATCAGCTGAACTAAGCCCCCAGCTTACTCGTCAACAAATGGAAATGCTATTTGCTCCGTTATTTAGTGATGACATTGATGAACGTGCTCCAGGTGTATCCGTTGTTTTCGCTGCTCAACCTGATCATACTATTATACATGATACACCTGCTACAACAACTACTGTTGAAGAAGCACCACCTGTTGACTCTACAACAACAATTGAACAAACTGCTTCCAACGACGCTGAACCAGCTGCTGATGTTCTTAAAGAAGTACCCCCACCTGCAAATTTTGATCCAAATGTGTTCTTTAACCCGTTTGCCAATGAAACTGCTGCACCTGATGTCGCGGAATCATCAACAAACCATTTGAATCCTCAAAATCTGCACAATGTATACCAACATCAACCCTCTACACATCGTTGGACAAAAGACCATCATCTAGAGAATATTATTGGCAACCCAAATCAACCAGTCGTTACAAGACAACGTCTTCACACAGATGGTGAACATTGCATTTATGCTCTCACTGCTGCCAATCTGAGCCTAAAAACATTAAAGACGCAATGACAAAAGACAACTGGATTGAATCCATGCAAGAAAAACTCAACCAATTCAAACGCCTTGAAGTATGGGAACTGGTAGAAAGACCAACAGGGGTCTACGTCATTGGTCTCAAATGGATTTGGAAAAACAAATTGGATGCTGAAGGGAACGTAATCAGAAACAAGTCACGTCTGGTAGCTAAGGGTTATAGACAGAAAGAGGGTATTGACTTTGAAGAATCATTCGCTCTGGTTGCTCGTCTTGAGGCTGTTCGGATTTTTCTCGCGTTCGCGGCTCATATGAACATAACGGTCTTTCAAATGGATGTCAAAACTGCTTTTCTGAATGGGCAACTGAAAGAAACGGTTTATGTCAGCCAGCCAGAAGGATTCGTTGATCCCGAGTTCCCGAACCATGTCTACAAACTGAACAAGGCTCTGTATGGTCTCAAACAAGCTCCTCGGGCGTGGTACTATAAGTTATCATCCTTCCTCATTGCCATTAAATTCACCAAAGGTTCGGCCGATCCCACACTTTTCATACAATATCACGGGGCTCACATCTTAATCATTCAAATCTATGTGCATGACATCATTTTTGGGTCAACACATTTAAAATACTCAAATGCTTTTGCAAAATTAATGACAAAACATTTTGAAATGTGAATGATGGGTGAACTCACATTCTTTCTAGGAATGCAAGTTCATCAATCACCCCGTGGTATTTTCTTGAGTCAGTCCAAATATGCCCTTGAATTGTTAAACAAATTTGGAATGCAAAACTGTGACACCTATGCCACACCAATGGCTCATACCAAGAAGCTAGACGCTGATTTACATGGGAAATTGGTGGACCCTACCAAATACCGTAGTATTATTGGGTCTCTCATGTATCTAACAGCTAGCAGGCCTGATATTGTTTTTGTTGTATATATTTGCTCCCGTTATCAGTCGAGACCAACTGAAACCCACCTCTCTGAGGCAAAAAGAATCCTCCGATACATCAAGGGAACCATTAACTTGGGGATCTGGTATTCGAAGGATTCTAGTTTTGAACTAATAGCTTTTTCAGACGCTGATCACGCAGGATGCTTAGATTCACGAAAAAGTACTTCAGGAGCATTACAATTTCTTGGTGATAAACTGGTGTCATGGCAATCGAAGAAGCAGGATTGTACATCGCTCTCCTCAACAAAAGCAGAATATGTAGCCATGTCAGCGTGTTGTGCTCAAGTCATTTGGATGAGAACACAACTCAAGGACTATGGTTACGTATTTGACAGAATCCCGATGTATTGCGACAATCGGAGTGCTATTGCGATCTCGTGCAATTCAGTTCAACATTCGAAATCAAAGCACATCGATCTTCGATATCATTTCATCAAGGACCACGTGGAATAGGGTACTGTTGAATTATACTTTGTGGGTACAGAATACCAACTGGCAGATCTCCTCACCAAAGCCTTAGCTCCTGCTAGGTTTAATGAGTTGGTCCACCGGATTGGTATGCGGTGTTTGACTCAAGAGGAACTGGATGAACTCTTAAAACATTCTTAAAAACCAGTCAAACACCAAAATCTCTTTTGTAAATATCTTTCAAAAACAAAATACAAAAATATAAAATCTGATAAAACAACAAAAATATTCTTCTATCTTTATTTCTTTCAACACGGCAAGTACAAATCTTCCGTCAACACTCAAATCTTTCAAAATTCAGTATCTTTCCGATCAAGTGTTGAGGGGGAGAAAGCAAATACTTTTCAGTTTCATAAAACCTTGTACTTGCATGTTATCTTATCTCGGTTGTTTCTTTAAAAATGGTGGTCACATTTCTGGTTTACTGACACTCCTCGGACTAAAATTTATAAACTTTCATTATTTCTTAAGTCGAGGAGGAGTGTCGTCAAAGTTATTTCCAAATATTCTTCGTTTGGTAACCAAAATGGAAGTTAAAGGCATTGGATGTAATTGGTAGAGGTGGAGGGACTGAAAGTGTCAAAAGTTTAAAGTATTTTCTAATAAAACTCTCCACCTAACTTTAACTCTTCACATTTATTACTCACACCTATCTCATCCTACACCTATAATTCGTTCGATAAATCCGTGTTTTTTATCATCAAACTGTAAGTGGTTTAATGTTTCTAACATGATTATAAACATTGGCTTTGAATTTTAAACGAATCCAACGGTTAGATTTTTGTATATGGTTGATTTTGTGTTCTACGCATATGCGTATGAACACATAATCAAGGTTGTGTGTTTGTGGTTAAAGTGATAATGTCAAAACGTTTTTCTAACATCAATGATTACATTTTCATCACTAAAACACACCCAGAAACACGAATTGTCCGTTTTTCAAAATTAGGGTTCATAAGTCGAATTGGGGGTTTTCAAATGAGAACGTTTTTTGGTGATAAAGATTGTTGTATGAGGTTGTTTTCAAGTTGAATTGATCATATCTAGGCCCAGATATTACCCAGAAACATTAATGATTCATAAATTGGATTTTAGGGTTTATGTTCATACGGTTTGGGTATTTTTGATTCATGACATGTTTAATGTTAAAACTTGGATAAGACAACTTAATAGGCTTCTTAGACTTACCAGAATCATTTTGATGCAATTCCTATGGCTAAATCTCTTACTCGTAGAAATTAAACCTTAGGGTTTAGGATTACGCATAAGGATTTCTACGCCTATCTGTTTGACTGAGTGTTCGTGATTAAATCTGTTATAGAATGAATGTATGTGTTAATATTGTTGCTATAATGAACTTATTTCAGGTTTGTTACAAGTGAAAATTCAGAACCAAGGTTACTAGCAAACTACGCATAAGGATTACCTTACGCGTAGCATGTTATGCGTAAGAGAAATCTTACGCGTAAGGTTCTACATAAGGGACTACGCGTATCCTGTGAAGGATATGCGTAAACAGTGACCTCTACGCCTAAGGTTGACTCTTACGAGTAAGCCTTACGCGTAAGGTTTTATATACGCTTACGCGTAAGCTCTACGCATAAGGTCCCCTTTTCCTACGCGTAATATTTCTTACGCGTAAGTCAGGGTCCTACGCATAAGCTTGCGTTTTACGCGTATACCTATCCTGTTTACGCATAAGCTGCCATTTCTATGCCTAAGCCTTGTCTTAACCTTAATTATGAATTGTTACGCGTGCAAACTTGTAAATAAATAAATCATAACGCCTCGAAACCAATAATGTCACTAATAAGCTTAAATGTTTAACAAGTTTTGAATAATAAGTGAAAACATGGACTTTAAAACTTAAAGTTAATCAACTCACGTAACTTATCACGACGTCATTGGACTATTAGACAAACAAGTGACATTGGACTCGTAACAATCATCGACATATCACATTCAATAATTAGACAATATAACCATCTGTTGACTAACATAATGTCTTTCGATATGTTGGTTCTTTTGGCTAAATATCTTTCAGATCACGACATGGACGCTCAAATGCAGAATGTGGATGCACCGAATGTTCTCACCGTTGCTGATATCTTTCCTAATGGCTATTCGATGAAGATTGGAAAGAACAACCTTCATGTTGACTTTGAAACTCTCACCTGCTTAGAGTCTTCTTGCTTGATTGATGTGGATATTCTGAAGAATCATCCTTATCAGAACATGCTCTCCAACTCTGCTACTGTGCCTGAGATCTATATTCACCAGTTCTGGACTACAATGCAAAAGATCAAAGGACAAAACGATGTGACGATGACTCTCAATGACAAACAAATCACCATCACACCTGCAGACTTAAGGGCTGTTCTTCTCATTCCGATCATCGAGCCAACCGAACTCAATGCCACACCAACTGAAGAGACTGCTCTACAGTTCCTGATCAATATTGGTTATAACGAAGCTACAGGAGTAATCACTAAGCATTCACATGTGGATCTTAAGAATATTCCTCAAACCTGGAGAACTCTCTACATCATCATCACCAAATCTGTTTCTGGTCGTGACAGTGGCTATGAGCATCCCAAGCTCATGGAACTGCAAATATTTTGGGCTTTGGTCAACAAGAAGCACATTGAAGTCGAAGCTCTAATATGGGACGATATGATGACATTCCTCAAGAAGCTTGGCTCAAAGATCCCTTATATCAGATATACAAAACTGTTGATCCAAAGAGCACTTGGGTCTAACCCTGATATCCCCAAAAGAATCAATGACCCCAACACTCACGACATGTTGTCTGAACCTACTCTAACGGTCAGATTTAAGGAGTCAACAACAAAGACACAAGGTGCTGTGTTGTCAGATCACATTCTCTCTAATGAAATCAAACAGCTTTATTCATACAAAAGGTATCTGGTAGCAGCTGATGAAGGAAAAGTTGGTTTTCTCGATGACAAGTCTTCTGGTACTCCTACTAGGAAAACCAGAAGAGGCAGTGCAGGAAGTGTCGCAAGCACTGAGAGTCAACGAAAGTTCCCTAAGAGGAAACCTCCGCTCAAAAGGAAAATTCCATCTAGGGAAGCTCTTCCTATTCCCACTCCAAAGCCTGAACCGCCAAGAAAGCTAGTGGATGAAAGCTCTGAGTAAACAGAATCAGACGATGAGGTCTTCTACTCTGAAACTGCAACCGATGTTACTCCATCAGTAGCTAAACCTCCCTGTCCACCAGCTGACAAAGGAAAAGGGAAAACTCCAGTGATTGAGCAAGATAAGGAGAGCTATAAAGAAGAACCAATAGATAAGCAAAAGGAATATCAAAGGAAGTTGAAGGAACTCAGACATAAACATCTTGCCAAAGAATTCGTAAAAGATCAAACTCGTGGCCCTGGAGGTTCAAGTGGTGGTACTCATACCACACCAGTTCTTGATGCGGTTAATCAACCCGATAAGGGAACTGGTACCACCAACACCCACAAACAACAAAAACGGCAGATTGAGGATTCCATCAACTTTGATATTGAGGAACCAGAAACAGAAAAGACTGAGAAAACTCCTGCTGATGATTCTAAGGCTGATGATAAGGCTAAGTCTGGAAATGAAGAAGAAACCGCCTATGATCATTTTATTCTAGACAGTCCCGCACGTTCTAAGGAGGAAACTTCTGAACCACCGAAGGACCCCGAGTCTCCTCATGTCTCTTCATCATCAGATTCGTCTTCTCACTCTTCACCACCACCATCCAAAAGATCAACCAGAACCACATCCAAATCTGTAAAGAAGCCAACGGACTCTTGGACTTCTCTGGCAAAGACAAGGATCGTTAAAGCTGTAAAGCAGGTAAGAAAGAAAGACATGCTTTACAAAAAGCTGAATTTTCTCGTTGACCAGGTACAGTACCTTCATGACGAGAATGACAAGATGAAAGATGCAAGGGAGTACATCCAGAAGTTCATGGAACGTGATCCTCAAGGGGAAATGAACGAGATGATCAAAGGTTACACTCACAAGTTCCTTCTTGACATCGTTCCTGGAGTTACAAAGGAGATGTTTACCAAACAACTCTGTCCGAATCTATTGCATTTGGCCAAGCAAACTATGAGATCAACACTAATGCATGTCAACATCAACCCAGTTGATCCCATAATATTCTCAGATGCTGAATTGGTTAACAGGCTCGTAGCTCAAATGTCTAAACGATCTGCAACATTTACCTCCTCCGAAGGTAAATTGTTTGAAGCACTGCTGGAATACCAACTCAAATTAGCTTACAGGGAAGAAGCTCAAAGGCCTAAACGTCCAAGAGACGATGAAGATAAGGATAAGGATAAGAATGATGAGCCTAAACTTCCGAAGAAAACTGGTGAATCATCTTCAATGCAACCTCCACCCCAAAGGACTCCAGCTCAACCACGATCTCCTCCTCGCTCTTCTATTGAAAAACCTCAGGATTCTGAATTACCACCCCAGACTCAGAAAAATGGTGATCACTTTGAGTATACGGGTGGTGACGATGAGGAAATCCCTGAGCCCCAACAACAACCCACCTCTCCTAGCACAACAAAAGAACCAGCATCCTCCTCTAGGCCTAAGAAGAAGAAGAAGAAGACGACTAAGGCTGATGTCGTTTCATGGCTAGATGACGATGACACCGAATACGAATGGTTTTCCACACTTGTTGCTGCCACACCCGCCTTAACTGATGACCAAGATATGGTATGAGGTAGTACATTGGAGCATGCCAAGCTACTGCAAGCAAAGTTCCGAGTGAAGAAGATGACGAAATCAAAGTTGAAACGAATCAAGAATGAAGCATTCCAAATACTCAAAGACAGCTCGGTAAGTGCTATTGAGGTCGAATATCACCTTGAAAATATAGCACGAGCCATGTCTAACAACATTGATTGGCTTAACCCTGAAACAAACATCGACTACACCCGAAAAGACAACGCTCCATACTACACAGATTGGACCAAACCTCTACCTACCATTGGTCGACCAGATCAACCTCAGATTCCATTTTGATATTTCTTCAACAACGATCTGGAATTTCTTCTACATGGTAGCGATGTGTCAAAGAAATACGCTACATCACTTACACTTCCGTTCCCGGCAGCCATATACTCTAACTACATAGCCATCGAGGAAAAGTCTACCCACATGTTCAACAACAGAGTGGAAGAGTATGACATCGATGCAATGTACGGGATTCACCATTGGCCGGAACGCCGACGAATCTACTACAGAAGCTGCCAGGTTCGAAGGTCTCAACATGAAGTGTATAGTACACAAGGGATCGTTGCTGTTAAGCATGTCACTCTCTCGTCTAAATGGGACTACACATTTCTCAAGACAATCGTGGTCAAGAGACAAGACGAAGAGGACTATGAATTCTGTGAAGCGGACTTTCAGAACTTGTCTCTCAATGATATTGAAGATCTGTATCTTGCCAAAGTACAGGGAAGAATGAGACAATTCTCGACTGAAATTCAACGTGAATACATCAAGTCCCTGCTCATCTTCATCAGAAGCATAGTGATCCAGGAACGTGTAGAAGACTTGCAACTTGCTGTTGAGTCGTATCAGACACATGTCAACTTCACCAGACCTAAGCTAGAACTTCCTGATATCAACCATCTTCCTCAATTCACTCTCATCAGCAAACCCTTTGGAGTAGTCTACCGCAGTAAACTACACCGCAATTGCTTGATGGCGTGTACAGAGCTTCATAAATTTGGAGATTCAACTTTGAAGCATGTCAGGGATGGGCTAGCATATCGGTTAAAGGCGATTCAACAAGGCATTGGGTCACAAAAGAGATGGAATTCTCAGGAAAGACGGGATGTAAAGAGAATCATCAAGATGATTGATGAAAGGTTGTTTCGAAGGGACCAGTTCAGAACATTGGAAAGCTTCGTAGGTGGTCGTCAACGCATTAATCTCTCAGGATATCAATGCCCAGTTCGCATTCCTGGAGTTCTTGCTGACCTACCTGAAATTCCCGGTACCCCTTAAACTGTTTCTATTTCATAATATTTTGGATGTGTGTTTTTTTCTATTGACAATGGCTTGTGCACACATAACAGTGTACAACCCGTTCTTGTAATGAAAGGACCCTGTGGTACGCTTCAGTGCCACAATCCTATAAAAGGAGCGAAAGCTTCTTACTTTTGAGTAAAACCTATCAAACCTTTCATTTTTCAAGGTTTTGCTCAAAAGAACAAGTACTTCCCCTTACATTTTCAAAACCTCAAAAGTTAGTATTACTTGTTGAGGGGGAGTATTTGACTTAAAAACTTTGTTCACAAATTGTTCTTTGTGTAATCTTCCCACAAAACTCAAAATGGTCATATTTATTCTCAACATTTCTTCAAAAATAACATATATATGCCATTTTTGAGGGGGAGAAATTTATGTGATAAGAAATATGTTATGAAACTGCCATTGAATCCTCGTGTGAAAAGACATCAACCCATGAATTGACGGGATCTGAACAGTCTTACATTGAAAAGATTTGTCTTCCAAGACTTATCCAAGTAACTTGTACCTATTCGAGAAGCTCTTGATAGACATGAACTGTGACGGGTTTGATAATCTCTCGGGGTTGTCCACATCTTCAAGGTAGTTATTAGAGCTAGTTGTCACCTAAAAGCTGATAATGTATCTCTTTAACTATGCAACGTAATAGTGTCTCGCAAGGAATTGTCTATCTTGAGTCAATCAATTCAAAAAGTGCGCGCTTTTTCCTCACTGTGCAGATTTCTGTCAAAACTCTTAAGCACATGTGGAGGGGGAGTATTTCTGAAAATCTAAAACTCTTGAAGTGTTCAAACATGTTTTTCATTCACAAACACTTCGAGAGATTTTCATGAAAAATGGTTTTATGGCAACGGAGTTATAAGGTGATTAAGGTTAGGAACAACCGTCCTATGATCCGCAAGAGCCGGAGGGATCTACCCAAGGACACTACCAATAGTTAGTATTAGAAGTCCTTAGGTATGATTATAAAAAGGAGAAAATGAGAATCGGAGAAAGAAGGAGTTGAAGAATTAAAAAGAAATGCAAATAAAAGGGTGAAAAGAAATAGCCCTCCAAATTATTCAACTTAGGGCAGACACCGGGTTCAATTCATATGCTACTGGTTGACACTTGATGACACCGGTATTGAAGATTAAAATTCGTCATGGACCCAGTGACGCATGCACTACACCTTCTTAGCCACTTAAGTTTCTCTCAATAGAAGCTTGTTTCATTCTCACAGGGAACCCTACGTAAAATATCGGCTTTCTCTTAGAGATTGTTGGTATTGAAGAAGGAGACCCTCTCCCTTGTCTCCGCTCAGGAAAACGAAACTGCACTATTGAGTCTAGAGCCACGAGATTCATCAAAAGATCTCTTAGGTACACTTGACATTTCATCACTTGTTGTTCAACAATAAGAACAACAGTGGTACGTTATCGAGTCCTACACAGATCCTAGAAATCTGTCAAGAACATTTATGTGAGGTTCACATATGTGATCCTCAGTGATTGAATGGAAACTCCTGCCAGGGTCAACATCAAATAGCCCTGACAGCAGGTCGCTTCGGTAACTCCCCATGGATTACGCTTAGTGTGTCTCAAACGGTCTACAATCGTGAGGTGATGCTTCGGTGTACCTCAGCGACTTATCTGAACCGTAGGTGTACTTCGGTACATCGCGTTATCTCACTTGTGGGACTCCGGTTCAGGAACGGCCTTTGTGAGAATTAGAGTCGTGTTTTCACACTATGCTGTTAATGTTAGGAATTAGAAATTCCCGGTATTAAAGAGTCGGTCACCTCAAGTATATGTAATCGTTAGAAAGCTCGTAGTCGTAGTTCTTTTAAGTTAAGTAGTTATTTAGTTAAGTAACACCGTGGAAGACGGACGGGTCTTTACCCAATGTATGCCTGATCCATAGCCCAAAGTGTGGCGAGTTATGTAAGACTATAAATACTCTCTACCTTCCAAGGTAGAGAGTTGGAGCTCATAATAATATCTTTCACTTTCTCTCACTAAGTTCCCTAAACCTCTAACTTTCTCTCTCTAGAATTCCATCTTATACGCCACCTTGTGTTATGGCTTGATGTGTGTGTGAAAAGTTATATCTTACAATTGGTATCAGAGCCATGGTTAGATCATATCTTGCACATCTTTGGATTTATAGTGGTTTTTAGGTGGTTTTTGAGTTTGAAAAAGTTTAGTGGTTTTTGCATCATTTGGTTGATCTCTAGTGTTAAAGTTTGAATTTTGTTGGTACTTTTGTGTTTTGAATCATCATAAGTGTTTGAGCGATGTCTGGTTCAGCGATTGGTTTAAAACCGTCGTTAAGCGATGTGTTCAGCGATCTCTGTGTTCAGCGATTTCTCGTTGAGCGATGACTGATTCAGCGATGGTGTTCAGCGATGGGCATCACCTCTCAGGTGATGAACAGGAAATTGAGCGATCGAGATTGAGCGATCGAAAATTGTGACATTCAGCGATGTTTTATTTCTTCGTTCAGCGATACTTCTTTACAATAGGCACTTGATTGAGCGATGGTACTTTTTGGTTTATTTGTAGTGAAAAGTTAGGTTTTTGTTGGGTTGGTTCTACTAAGTTCGAATGGTTTACTTTTGGATTTGTGAATACTACTAAGTTTTGTGTTTTCATGGTTGTTTTAAGTTTGAAATTGTGATCTCTAGTTGGTTTACTACGTTTTTGGTGATTTGAAAAAGTTTGAGTTTTTGGTGGATTTTTGGTGATATTTAGGTTTCTACACGTTCTATACTAGATTGGTACCGAGACTATGGTTAACATTCTATATTGAAAAGTGTGTGTGTAGTTCGGTATTGTGTTCCACCGCATATTCTACCTTAAGATCTCTCTCTTTCAATCTCCAAATCCCTTGAATCACTCTCTTTCACTTTCTATAATAATACTCGAGGTTGAGAGATGGAACCTTCCATCTCTCATAAATATCAGAATGTATTGAGCGGTGTGAAACCCG